>VZTM01021588.1:96102-149879 GCA_013400555.1 Jacana jacana
CTGTCAGTGACAACACCCAGAGTTACACAAGTAAGAAGAAAGCTTAAAAATGCACAACCAGTCTGTACGGACTGCTGCTGCAGAAACTGTCTTCCCTCAGTTCGACCTCTTTCATCCAAACAAGGTGAGAATGATGAAAGGAATTCAGATAAAGCAGAAATCAAATTGAACTGCAACATCTGAATCCAAAGTGTTCTTCTCATAGCACTGTTGGGGGGAGATACAGGGAGGTTTGGGACTGAGCTGAGACCCTATTTAAAGCCCACGGGAAGACCACCAAACTTCTTTTTTTACTAACCAGGTCTTTTCTAGAGACAGGAGGAAATCCCATTCCTGGCTTTCAAGGCAGAGTTGATGTTCTGGCCTGGCTTGAAAAAGAGCAGGCAAGTCAGCTCTACCAATTACATGAGGCTCATAGAAGCAATCCGTGCAGTTTTCTCCTTTTTTTTTCCCTCTTTCTAGTTGAAATCTAGTTCAGCTTTATGTATGGGTCTCTTGTGCATGTACCATGATGCTGTCCAGAGGCTAACTACTGCAGTCCCACAGGGAGTTAACAAAGCCACAAGGTGCTTTGTGATACCTAAACTTTAAGGAAGTTCAAACCCTTTTCTGTCACAAGGAAAGTTGGGAGGCAAGTGGCAGCACACAAGAAACCTCTTTCAAATACAAAGTGTAAAAAAGGCACACACTTGGAATACATCTTTCTTTTCCTACTGAAATAAGAGTAAGACATATCTTGCCGACTTACAAGAACAGTGGGCTGGACCACAGAAATAAATAAATATATGACAGTACAAGGTCTGCTGCACTAGCAAAAAATGATGAAACATTCAGAGATCAGCATTTTTCCCCCCAACTACTTGCAATCCAAAGTAGATATTTCAGGCTGGAAAGTTATACCTCTGAGGACAGAGTTATGAAATAATTTCTCCCCCGGCTTGACAATAAAATGTGGGGGGGAGAAATGACAGGGAGGATAAATGTGCCTGTCACACAGCTAGCAAATAGTAGAAGCAAGCCTTAAGCACTGTTAAATAAAAAACAACAAAAGCAGAAAACCCAAACCTCTGAACTTTTGTCACAAACTAAATGAATTTCTCTCCCTGAATAATCCCTCCAACCCACCTTCTATACAATAGATATGTCATGTTGTTTGACACCTGGCCTGAAGATATCTTGCCAATCTTTGCCTAAATGCTAGGGTTCCAGGGCTTTTTATTCATTATGCCCCTTAGTCTACCATATTGTAGGCATTAGAGAGAAGAAAAAAAGAATGGAGAAAGGACAATTTTTGACAATATTATCAATGGCAGAGGATAATACTGCTTTTCTTGGACATCCAAAATGAAAACATCTCTTTTGTAGTTAATGACTGACGGTGAACTGAGACATTATCAACAGTGGGTTATCTGAAAGAGTGAAAACAACAGAAACACTTTATCATCATTTAGAAGAAACAGCCCAACAACAAACAAAGCCAATAACATGAAGCTCCTCTTGTGTCTATCATGGACTACATGGGGCTAAGAGCTCATCCCTAAAAGCTCTGCATGTACAGTTGCTAATGCATGGGAAATGTGATTAACTGACTGAGAAAGGCCTAGAATTACTCTCATTCTGGCTAGATTACTGGATAATTAGATTGGTGGCACTCTTCCCTTACTGGGCTGTCATATTAAATCCTGCTGGTTTTCTTCAGATAACTGTCATGTCCCACAATAACAAACAAGGACTGACACCAAGTGCCTTTCATGTTCAAAGGATGCAAATACCTCTTCTACCTCTACTGGACCAATAAGAAAAATGCCCTGTGCACTTACTATTTCATTGAAAATGTCATTAAATTTGATTAAAACATACCTAGTTGATAAACCTGGTCAGAAACACTTAATTTGACTTGATAAATGGGAACCACAAGGCTTTGAACACTCATCTGGCCGATTACTTAATGGAAGGGCAATATTGAATTATGCTTTAAAGGGGGTAAGAAGGAACATTTCCAAGTTCTGCTTATCAAGAAACAAGACTTATTTGCAAAGTCCTTCTGGGGGTCTGTTCAGTTGGAGAAAGAAGTTGGCAGGTATGTTTGGATCTTCCACGTTTGTTTAAAGTGAAAGTTTTTCATAGTCCTGAACTCCCATAACTGGTACTGTACCACATGGTGTTAAAACAGTAACAGGTCAGATTTATGCTATTGGATTGTTCTATTCTCCCCTTAAAGAACTTGACAGAGCTTGCCATTAACTTAGTTACCTGACCAGACTGGAAAGTTGAACTACTAGTCCCCAAAACACATGAATAATGTTACTATTGTCAAACGTGTACATTTCAATCTTATGAGATTGGCTAAAATACAAACCAGACGGAGTCTGGAACCTCAAGAATTCAAATACAGGTCAAGAAGTATAAAATCTAAGATGGACTTCTTTGATCCTATGAGTCCTTACAATGTCATACTTCCTATTTTTATCCAGCAACAATGAGGGTTAGAAATGTACTGCCCCTTTTTCTGTTTACGTAACGGCTGAGATGTTCACACCAAGGCTTTTCAATAAATATCTGAAAAAATGGGATTTGTGCTAAAAATGCAAGGCAATTGTTGACAATAACTGCTTTGTTAAATTAGTGTAGTGCAAACAAAAACCTAAATATAATGCAAAATATATTGCAGCACTTTTAATTTTGAAACAATTTACACTAACTCAACCAAAAGTGAAAACCTAGTCTTCACTCACCAAATCCACTGACTTCAGCAGGAGGTTTTTCCTAAATTTTTAAACCTAAGATAAAACAAGCAAAACACCAGACCTTGGCTTAAGGAGAATCAGGAATTCTGATGTTGCTTCCTGAATTTATCACTGGATGGAAAGAGTCTTCGGAAAGATAGCAGGAGGCACAGACCAAATCCAAGTCAAAATCTTGATTTGGCTCAAGTCTCCCATCATCATGAACTGCAGAGAGGAACAGCCCTTGGTGGCCCCTACTCAGTGGGGCTTTGCTGCCCCATGGTAACCACATCCCAGCAAGAAACCAGCTACCCTCATTGAGGCTCCCACTGTCTATCACAACAGCTCTGGGTTTATTGCTGTGGATTGAAGAAGGCTGCTGTATGGAATAAGGCAAAAAAGTTGACATTTTAGACACTACTGTTTTTCCTTCTCACTTTAAATAATGCAATACTGCCATATTTGGAGTCTCCCCACAGTTAGTTAATAAATGTAAAAGTTTTCTGTACATCTGGTCTCACCGGCAAATTTATGCAAGATGATGAAAAATGTATTTTTTGAAGTTTGCACAAGAAAGAGAAGATTGAAGCCAAAGAAAAGGTGGAATATCTCTGATAATACATGTCAGTATATCAAAACCATTTGAAGCTCTAAAGCTGTATCTGCATTCTGTTCCTTTTTTTTTCTTTGCCTTCTAATGACTTTTTAATTTTTAAATTTATTTTAAACTGTAAAATTCGTTTACACTTGTATGAGATTATTTTCTGATGAAGGAAGGGTTACAGTTATAAACAGCAATTGCATAGAAGTAGAGAGCAGATAAGCAGCTAAAACAGTGAACTATAAATGTACAGAGCAAAAGCTAATGTGAAGAAACAAACCATTGTTACATAGCTTGTATTTATAATAATCATGTATATTTATCATACCTGATATGAATAATATTCCCAAGGACTCGCAACAATAGTTAGAATAACAAACTTAATCAAGTTGGCGAAACAGAGATATTTATCTGGAGAACTTTGGTTTGTTTTTTTTTCCACCTACAGGTTTTGGTTTTTATAAAACTAGGTAAGAATCATTTGTCTTTTTCACTTATGGCTGAAACAGAACCACCTTGGAGGGCAAATGAACTGTCTGATTTACAGTGCCCAGCAACACCAAACAGCAAGTTTGGGTGAGTGAGTGACACTTTACCTAAGGAAAACAAAGGAATTATAACAGGCTTCTTGAACTAGAATTTAAGCAAGATGTTAAAATTAACTCTTTCCAATCTTGCAGAATGGGATGGATGGTAAGCATTTTGAGATCCTTTCTATCAAGGTGCAATAAAAGGGAATGTATATTTTAACTTTATTTGTGAACACTTGCTAACCCGTTATTTTTATGTTATGAGTCAACCAGAAATGAGACCAGCAACATAGCATTTTCAAAGAACTTTGCCATTTACATGGAAATGCTATGGAAAACTAAGTTCCCACAGAAATCTAAAGTTCCTAACAAGTAGAGTCCATGTGCACATAACAAAGAACCGGGCTCTTCAACGGAGCCAGGCTGATTTATGTCTATCAAAGGCATGACATATCCTCACCCATTCTGTCCACAGAGCTATAACATTTCTTATAAAACCACGCATAAGAAAATTGCTGATAGGCCAGAGACTTGGGTTGATGAATTTGGGCTACTGGGTATAAACATGTTCTGATCACTACTCAGTGGGGTGGGATTAAAATCAATACAGAAAGGGTTTTAGAGTCAACTTTTAATAAAAAATTCTTCAACTGAGAAAAGGAAGGAAAAACATCTTTGACTACTTGGCAGAAGCAAAATGTCATTTGTTTAAAGTTGCTCAGGGAATTGGAATGGCAGAAAATGACCTGTGAGAGATGGATTAATATAAAGTTAATGCCGACGTAAGTACAAATACATTATTCACCTGTCTATGCTGTTTATAAGATGGAGAGATACATGCAGTCAAGCACTCATAAAACCTTGACTAAATCTGAAATACTCTTGATTTTCCTTAATTGCACTGTAACTCTTTCTCCTTTGAGGCTGCTTTGATAATGCCATTTGAAGGAAATCTTTCCTGGCAGCAGCAGCAGGGGAATTCTATTTCCCTGGACTTTCATCTTCAGGTTTGTTCAGGACCACGTGCATTTGTGCTCACTGTGATGGAGGTCCTCTCTGATGTGGACACCTGTCCAGCATGAGCTAAACAGAAACCACTAACACCTTTCACAGGGCCTAACAACTATCAGATGTTAATACATTTTGGCTAATATCGAGTGGGATTATGATTAAAACCACTATAGTAGGAGTAGGAGGGTTTTAATCCTGTTTTTATGTGCACTGGGGAGTGAGGACTCTTCAATCTGAAGGACTATCATCCAGCCCCTTCACGAGAACTAAACATACTAAACCACTAATGTGAATAGTATCCACTACTTCACGTACTTTGGGTGGCCGTATTTTAACAAAAGGTTATTCATGCTGGAATATATTATGAGGATCCCTAAAACCTCATTAGCAGCAATGAAGCAGATCCAGTGGCATTAATAGACTCTAGTTTAAATTAGAAACAGCTACATTTTGCACATTCACATGCATACACACCATGTTCGCTGATAATCCAAAAATGACCAATTTGTTAAAGTTTATATAACTTAAAGAGAAAAAAAAAATAAACAACCTCTGCATCTAGAGCAATAAATCCTGTATTCATCCTAGAGCTGAGCAGTTCCTCTGATCATTAAGGAAAAACTAATTAAAACAGGGCTTCATACACCTTTGCAGAAAATTGCATCCCAAAATAGGCTCACATTTATTTGCAGTGTGTGGTCCCTGCTGTGAAAAAACACACAATTTACTAGAGTCGGTCACATTTTAAATATTTGCAGCTTGAATATTAATTGCAAAACATCATTGCTAAGTTTGTATTCAGGAAGCACAACGTAGTAAAAGTTCTCTTTAAACCCAAAAGGAATACTTTTTGTTTTACAGCTAAACATCCCTCTCACCCTCCCTCTATTCCACTGAGAAAAACATTATATACTGAAAACCCAAATCAACTCAAGTTTACTTTCCTCTATGAAAATTTCTATTTCAACATCACAACTGCTATTAACTTCAAAGGAAGCTGACAGTTCTCCAGTTATTAAGTTAAAAGATGGCCAACTTTCAGCTGGAGTCATTGCAAATTAATTCTGCCTTACAAGGCCACATTAGGTCATTTCCTGAGCTGATGGCAATAAATAGCCCTTTCCATAATGTAAGAACAAATGAGTATAGTGAATCTGTTCTCATGTGAGAAGAGGAGGACCAGGCTAGGCTGGGCTCAGGGAAATGGTGCAGGGATAGCCCGACCCAGCCACATTCAGACCTGCCTCCACTGCAACTTGAATCTGCATCTCATAGAATCATTAGATTGTTCTGGTTGGAAGAGACCTTTAAGATCATCAAGTCCAATCTTTTTAACCTAGCACTTCCAAGTTACCACTGACCATGTCCCTCAGCACCAAATCTAAACATCTTTTAAATACCTCCAGGGATGGTGACTCAGCCACTTCTCTGGGCAGCCTGTCCCAACGTTTGATAACCCCTTCTGAGAGTAATTTTTTCCTAATATCCAATCTAAAGGTCCCCTGGTACAACTTGAGGCCATTTCTTCTCTCTCTATAGCATGTTATCTTGGAAAAGAGACCAACACCCACCTTGTTACAACCTCCTTGTCTCAATGTACACTGACCTTAAGTGTATGTCCAGGCGAGAGTGCCACAGTAGATATGATCTGAAAGTACCTCTTTCAGTCTTTACTTTCTCCTTTTTCATTTTGTCCCGTGGATTTTAACTGTGCACTTGCCTGATATGGAACAGAGCTTGCAGTTTGGAACCAAAATGGGCTGATATCAGCAGGTTTTCTCTTACAAGCTTGATCTCTACCACATCCTCAGCTTTGCAAGGCACTTAATCATTAATGGATGTATAAGAAGAAATCGAGTTGGTAGGAACATGCCATGTAAACAAGCATTGAACTACTGACATTTTTACTTCTTGCTCAGCAATTTGCCAATCATGTTAAAACATTATTTGACAAAGCCTAAAAATCCAGTATTTTCTCTTTCTACTAAAATATTCTAGTAGCTCATTTGTTAGAATGCAATGACCTCCAGGCAAAACATTTCCTCCAGCAGTGGGAAAAGTCCTACCTTAACCTTGCACAGCCTCAGGCTTGTGTAACCTTCTTTGCATAGAGAGACAGCAGTGAAGATGCCACAACATCCAGGTACAGGGCCAACCTCTAATGCATGATGAGTATTAGCCCACGTCTGTCATCACCTACTGTCTTCTACTGGAATCTCTTCAACTATTTGGGGCAAGGGTTGCTCTTTTCTTCTGATTTACACAGGGCCAAGCAGAGTCATGGACCCAATCCATTACTACTGTAACACAAATAAAGTCTCCATGGTGTCCATCTTAAGGTCAGGATCAAATGACACAAGATGGTACAGAGCCAGTTTTTCTGAAAACATGAGCAATATATACGGGAGTTTTGTCATCATCTTCAGCGGTGCCACAGCTGAACCCAGAAGGTCCACAGCTCATATGGCAGGCTGAATAGCAAGAAGTCTATGCTCAGTCTCCGAGACCTGCCTCTCATTACGGGAACACAGATTTCCCCTCTCTAGCATTTCTGCTTTTTATCTACTGAAACTTCCCTATCTGTGCTCTACATTGGTTAAGTGATTTCCAGTGAAGAAGGCACAGATTAGTCCTCCTCATTACCATTATTATCATTATCACTGAGTTAGTACAGAATAAGAAAAAAAAAATCAAAACCTCAACGCTCCCTGACCACCAAATGAGCTTAGTTTGATTATAAACAAAATGGGCTTAATGGTAGGCTTTTGCACAGCTTCAGACAATCAAAGCTACTGATAAACAACAGGCAGTGTTTACAATGGGAACAAGCTATTTTTTGCTTTGTACAAAAGAAGGAAGCCTGAGAGCCAGGAGTGTTACAGGGTATCTCTGGATATAGTAGTATGGCTTACAGCACAGAGAATATTGATAAGAAAACCTATACAGAGATGGATACGCAGCCCATTGTAATGTCTCTTTGAGGGAGTGATGAGAATGCAGGTCAGTATGAATAGCTGGTGGATTATCCTGCCTTTGTCCAAACTAGAAAAGAACATTAAAAAGTAGGGGGCAATCTGACAGCATGACGTCCCGCAGGGACTCTGAGCTTCTCCAGCAGGATGCAGGAGCTCTGGGTTCAAGGCCCTACATCCCTGATACCTAGCAGACTACAGCTTTAGTCTCTTGCACTGCCCCAACGATTATTCAATTATTCAAACAAGGTGGGAAAGGTCTGGGTGAAAGAGAATGAGAAAGGCTTCTTTCAGGCCAGCCAATACTTTGATGGGGGGCAATCACCTGGCATGTAAGAGTCCCCCCTTAGCACCCCTGCTTCAAATCAGACTGACAAAGGACTGAACCCAAGCCACCAAAAAATAAATGAGTTCTTTAAGCTCTGAATTATTAACTGTTCTGAAGAAAATAAATTCTTTCACTATTAAAATTAATTTTGGAACCTATAGGATTTTTTTGACTAAACTCGTCTCTACAGCTTTTTTTCCCCCTTTTTTGGTAAAGTCAATAAAACCTTACTGTTTTCACTACCATATTTATACACCATTATAAGTGGCAAAACAAAGTGAGGTTAAGTGGTCCAGTCAGATCCATAATAAAGGGTCCTACACAGAAATAAATGAGATGTAAAACAAGGTTTTTTTAAATCCAGAAGGAAGAAGGCAGAAACACTGAAAACTGATAAAAAGCCTACATAAATTAAAGTTTCATTGATTCCACATTCAGAAAATTGCACTTGGCATGACTGCAGCAGTGAATTGAAGTATTAGAGCATTCAGGGTCTTGATACATAGAATTTCTTCGTGAAAAATAAATTCACCTAATATATTGCAACAAAGAATACAGTAACTAGTCAGGTGATACTGTAGATTAATATATACGATGAGGATCAAGATAATTTGTTCACACAACACATTGCAAAATAAATCAAGCAAGCTGAGTATCTTCTGTCAGACTGAAGTCAGAGCTAATTGCTAATACACTGGCATGTGTTATTTATCATAATACTCATATCTCTCAGCTCAGAAAGTAGCCACTCATTGTCCTTTGCAAGCATTTAGTCATTTCCATTGCTTTAGGATCTTAATATTCTACTTAATTTATTAAATGCATCACGTCTATTACAAAAATCCTTCGCACTTACGGTCAAATTTTCTGAAAATGGAAAGAAAACCAGCAATACAACCAAGTGAACTTCAAGGAGCTCGAAGTCCCAAGAGAGCTGTACAGTGCAGACAATTAGTTTCTGCTTACCGGTAATGTTTTGCAGGCAAACACATGGGAATCAAACAAAAAAACCCACCCTCATAAACAAGGAGAACAGATAAGAACCCTGAAAGGGCAAACCACAAAGCACAGGAAGAAAATAAAAAGAATAAAAGAAAAAGATTTTGTGTTCATCAAAGCTTGCCTGTGTTTCACCTCTGTAAGGTCTCTCCTTTTACTTCTACCTATTGCTACATATCCTGCACTGACGTTTTGAAACCAACACAAAACAAAGCAGGTTTATTTGGAAAAGCATCTTTCATTATTTATTTACTTCTAAACCACAAACTGCTATGCAATACATCTGCTGCAACTGGGAACAAAAACCCAAAACTTTTTATTGCAGTCTGAGTCACTTCCTATTTTCTTCCATTACCGAATAATAATTTAACACAGTAAACAAATATATACTCATTAAAGTTTCTTAGTAGACTAAAGCTTTTAGTCATTGTTCTGGCAGAATTTACTTCTCTGAAAGCTCTCAGAAGTGCTTTGTGAGCAATCTTACACAGGTAATGAACATAATACATGAAGATAAATCACGTATGTTCTGTGTTTCAGCACACTGGAAATCCTACCATGAGCTGTAGAAGAGCTTTACATTCATTAGGCCATGCTCATTTTACAGTCCTCCTTTGGCAGCTCTCTGGCTGGCAATCACTGACCTTGTCACCAGCTGAGCCTGGATCAATGCTATATGGTCCCATACAAAAAATCCTGCTAATTAGCACGCAGCTCTGGAAGGGAAAGTCTTGGGTCTATGGTGGACACAGAGATGATGGAGAATAATGCTGTTAACAGCACACGCAACAAGGGCAGCAATGGTCATAGAATCACAGTAAATGATTCAAACGTACCTCCTGGCTGCCTTGCCTTAGCTTAGCATAAGTCAGGGTTGAAACCAGCCATCTCAAGATACACAAGGAAGCACAACCAGCTTTGAAAGGCCTGTATCTCATCTCCCAGCACAAGCACAAGTTTGCATGAGCAAGTAGTGATCATGTAGAGATTAAGAGTGAGAATACCTTTTTTAAAAATTTAGTAAGAGAAGAGGAAGCAGGAAGCCATCTTCAGGTGCTGTCATGGACCGAGACCACAGAAAGTCTGAAGGAATTTGGCCTTCTAAAACTTAAAAAGGATGGCATGTGCACACAATTTTTGTTTAGATCTGCATTCTCTTCAGTATTTTGCTGCCCAGGGAATACTACTTGGGTTAACTAAGGCTTTTGCCATTTATGACTGTCACCGTTTATGGTGCTCCCAGAGGGCAGAGAGCTGCAGGTGCTGTGTCCAAACCAGGCCTGCTGAGATAATCCCCAACACGTGTTCCTGCTCAGGGCATTCAAATCCGAATAGGGAAAAACTGCACAACCCTGTCCCAAGGCAAGCAGTATCAGGATGCTGAAGGCTGGAAAGAATACCAAGAAAACCAGGAGGTGACAGATGCCCACCTGTGGCACAGACTGGTAACAAATTTAAAATTAGGGGAATAATAGGGAATAATATCTCCTGTCCTAGATACCTATATGAACTTTCAGGTAAGGATAGGAAGATAGTGCCCATATATCTACGCAAACAAAGCTGGAGCAGACTTTGGGTAAGAGGGGCATTATGCTGGTAGAAATAGCTGGAGTTGCATCTAAAAACCCCACAGGAGCAGAGCTGGGCAGCCAGGCACTTCTGGCAGCATCCTCCGTGTGCATGCACCCGCACTCTTTGGCTGCACGCTCGCAGGAGGGCTGCTGGGGACTCCTCCTCCAATTTGCAACAAAAGCATTAAAAATAGAAAAGGAAAACAAACAAAACAGGTCAGACAGTCGGGCACGGTCCTGCTTTTCCACATGGTTCCAGGGAAGGATTTTGAAGCCACAATGTAAGTAGTAGAGCTGCTGTCCTTCAGCCCTGCTGGAGACGTGTCTCCTTCCATCCCATGGCATAGGAAAAGGAGGTGTGGCAGTGCCAGCCCCTACAGGGCTCTGCAGCCCTGGGGCAAACAAGAGACCAGAAGCCACAGTAACACACACCCACCAAGACCTCCATCAGCATCGCCAGAGAAGGATGAACCCTCACCAGCCCTCCACACCAACACCCTTTGTCCTCTATCACCCAATATGTTCTATACAAGGAGCAACAAAGAGCCTCCCTCTTAGCAATCTACTACAAATAAATACGGTATTAATACTAAGGCAGATAGCGATCTTCTTACAACTCTGATTTATTTTAGGTTTCTTGCTTGCAGGGTTAACACAGCTGCTACTGAAAATGCACACATGCTGAAGTGCTGTCACATTCAGTGACACTGGCAGCAATGAGAAGGTTTGGAATCTCTCGTTTTTTCCATTAAGCAACCAGGACTGGTTATTTCTCAAATCAGTCAAAAATTTAGCAGATCCTTCTCCTCTCCCTCGACTCTTTGCAAAACATTTCTTTTCCAAATCATAATCAGAATTTTTCAGCAGGTATTTTAGTGTCTGAGACTAAAAGAGGCTGGGGAGGAAGGAACAAGCTGAGAGAGATAAGGAGGTAGAGCAGAAACAACTGGAGCTGAGAAGGAGGAGGATGAGGTTCAGACTGGTTTTGCACATTTCAAAATATTTTACATTCTGAGATAGTACTGTGAAGCTCCAGATGACACAGAGTTCCACAATGATACTCTCTGCAACACTAATCTACAGCAATGATAAAAAAAACAAACAAACCTGGGGAAAGAACACATGTACCAGCCAACCACTATAAAACAAGCAAATATCTGATTATTTCCTCCCCCCCCAATTTTTATTAAATCCTGGGAACTTGAATTGCCAATCTTCTTGTGTCAGGAGTGGCTCCAGAGACTTCTGAGCTCTGTTTTGAAGGCCTACTTGTTACTTTATCATCTTTCCCACTCACTCAGCCTCCTGTCTCCCCATTTAATTATAGAGGTGTCAATGAGGTTGATTAGAGCACAGTTTTTGGGAGCCAGGGGACTGCCATGATTGCAAATCTAAGGCGAGACAGTCCAGATGAGAATCTCTTATAAATAGCTTCAATTTGCAAAAGAATTTCAGTCTACTTAAGAAAGGAGGGCAGAGGAAAAAGGAAAGGCATCTTAACTGTTTCCTTCTCTGCCACTGGCCAGTTCTGGCACCACAAGGGACATCTAACTACACTTCATGATTTAGCCTTTAAGAACCTGGACATACCCATCTTTACAAAAGTCCCCAAATCTTTGAAAAATGAGGTACAAAACCATTACAATAATCCTAGTAAACTGGTTTTCTATCTGCTTTATGTGCCTGGGCCCAGGAGTCTGCAACCCTATTCAACATGAGCATCATAGCTCAGGCCATACGACACCATGCTTTGAACTCTGTGGGTCTTCAGCCCAGACCCTATTCTATTAGGCACAGTGGCAGACACAATAATAAAGAAAAAAATATTATCTCCATTATAATATTCATCACACATAAATCACTGAAGTGATGCTTTCTAGAAAATCAAAAGTGTAGGTTATGCTTTTTCTTCTACAAGCTTTTCAATAACTGTTATTCCAGACAGTATGTGCCATGGTATTACACAGATATATTGAGGAGGAGTTTTGTTCCAAAGGGTCATCACGCATCAAGGGCTCACGTAACTGAAAAACAGAGTCTTCACTGTCATGAACAGATAACGATAGAGGGAAAAGATAATTTAGTATTTCCTTTTAACCTTAGAAAACAGTCTGCTTGCTCTATTAAGGTCTTTTTCCTATAATGCCTATATGAAGATATTTACAACATATATTAAGGCAATTACTAGCCTTGATTGTCATGTATCCAGTTGCAATTATTCCCATAGCTAAATCTACTCTCACTTCCTTCCTTCACATATTCCAAGTGGTGTAAAGTAGCCCTTGTATAAACAGGCACAAAACTCACTGAGCTTGCATCTTCACTTGCATTTTAGTGTGAATCAGAAATGTCTCTTAGATGCCAATTTCCTAATTATTCCCACTTGCCATTCATATCACAGAGTGATTGTGGAGCACAGGAACTCGGGTCTTTCCAGATTAAGTTTATCCAGGAGCTCAGTTCAGGACTAAACTTTATCTATTTCCATCACTGCTGGGCATGTGGTCTTACAGGACCTGATGAGAACTACTGTGAAATAAAACCCTGGGAAAAAAAGCACAGTGAAGATGCCAGCTCTGCAGAACTATTTCTCTCCCCAGATCTACTCCCATTAGTCCATACTGCTGCTTAGTGTAGGCAAAACCTGAATGCCTGTCTTGGGCAAAGCCCTACAGTTCTTAGCTCAGCTTCGCAAACATTGCCCTCCTGCAAAAAACAGATCCACTTTTCTCTCTGTTAAAGACAGAAATCCTTAAAAAACAAAACAAACAAACAAACCAAAACAAAAAAATCCAAATCTGGTTTTATTAATGAGGACATAATAGTTTTCACAATGAACATGTCCTGAAAAGTAGCAAAATAATGGAAAAAAACAGTTATTGAAACAGAACTTATAGCAATGTGGTCTTAGTGACCATTAAACAAGATCTCTTTCCTTCATGGTCATGGCATATGCATGTTCTGCCTAGAATAATAAAAAATATACTCAGTGGACATAAAGTAGACTTAGTATGTGTTGAACTGGTTTGTAGAACATTTAGTAGCACTTGAGTTTTAAAAGTCAGCTTAAATTGGTAAGATAAATAACACATCTGTACTTAACCTTTTATAAAGATAGTAAGCAAAGACCTATAAAATTTGCCCACATATTTGCTGTCTACAAGACATGGAGCATCATCATACCCTCCTGGAAAAACTCCCTCCTTTTGACAGGGCGTTTTCTTGTCTAAGACTACACAAGGACAACATAAAACACAGACCAAAGAATAAAATTTAAATATTTAGAAGAAATCTCAAATTATCAAGTCATCCTTCTGTCTGGATAGGAAGTGACTTGTTTAAAGATGGCAAGAGCATATCTTGTCTAATTTGCCAGTTTCACACTATAATTACATTAGTGTAGTGTGTTTCCTGGCAGATTTACTATAAAAGCTTTACACCTATTCAAACATTCCCTTTTGCTTTTGATCTATGTGGGCTCTCTCCCCAAACTTCTCCACATCTCTATTTGCCTTCATAGAACAGAATGAAGGATTTTCAAAAGTATATCCACGAAAACATTTTTATTTTGGTAAATTATAGGAAAAAAAAAAACAAACAAAAAAAACCAACAACAAAAAAGAAATACTAGTAAAGCACTGCTCCAGAAAATAAATTCAGTGGCTTTTTTTTTTTTTTTTTTGTCCTCTTCTCTTTCTGGAAAGGCTGAGTACCAAAGCAGGTGCAGTGGGGAAAAACACATCTGCTGGCTTTGCACAATGGAACGGAAAGTCCACTTTTCCACTTTGTTTTTGTTACCATTTCAAGCACTTACAAACTTCAGTGTGGAAGAAAAAAAAAAAAAAAAGATGAACAAACTCCAGATTTTTTTTGTATATTCTTTAGAAAATTCCCTTGTTAAAGCAAAACAGTAGAAGTTTTCTCTTGTTTCTCTTCCCTGTCTCCCTTTTGAAAGGACTGTTGGGATCTTGAAACATAATCTGGGAAGAAACATCTGGTCTTCGCTTTTTAATTACATTTCAATCATCTCAAAGGCTTTCCTGGAGGTAGACATACCTACAAGGGCTTACTGTCAAAACCATAGGAGTTACAGGGCTGCTGTATAAATGGATCAACTGAAATAGTGGATTTGGGACCAGTTGAAATAAATAAGATCATTCCATGTAAAACTTCAGATCTTCAGAAGTAGTGACTGTGTACAGGTAGATTGCAAGGTTTTGACATTGACAGAAGCAGAGGTTAGGGCAGGGATGGGAAACCTGCAGGCAGGGAGATAGTGCCAGGGACAGAAGGAGCACCCAAACTGGGCGGTGGGAGTATCCCAGCAGCTTGCCGCTGGCTGCTGCCCAAACCTTTTCACATAGGGAGAGGGTAGTCCCTTTTAAAAAGCAAAAGCAATGCCCTCCATGACCATTCGTGTTTATCTCCAAATGAAGACAGAGGGGGGAGCAGAGCAGCGGCAGCAGAAGCCCGGCAGCCGCGCAGGTGGGCTGCAGCAGCTTGCCTTGCGGCTGGTACTTGGATCCTGAGCCTCCCCCAATCCAGGTGCTGACACGCTGGAGACCATGCCAGGGGAGCAGGAGAGCTGCCAAGTACAAGGTGTTATTCCGGACACTAAAATGCTTTCCTACAGCTCTGGAGCATGAAGTAATGTAGATAGTAAAGGATAAGGATTTCACAGTTTTTCAGGCTGCTATCCAGCAAAAAGAACTTAGGTAGGTGTATCACCAGCAGAGCCACCAGCTCCAATACACAGGAAGCTAATGTCCAGCTTCCCAACAGCAGGATCCATACCACGCTGAGGCAGCAGGGGGATCACTTTGCGAAAAGCCTTTCTGCTTTTTTCTTCTGTCCATTTCCAAATTTCATGTTAATCTGGCCACAGTATCCCCTAAAGTGCAACGGAAACAGCACTAACAACTGGAGAGACAGGCTTATCTCTTTCTCTTCACTAATATTTATGCCACAGTAACAGAAGTGAGTTGACCAGTGTCACACATTGCATGCATCAGCAACAGTGTGGAACAGCATCCATGCTATTCCATATTTGAGTACAGTTGGCTATGTCACTTCTTATCCTTGGGAGTAGGTAGTATCTGTTGTGTCAGCCACATCCCAGCAGCCCAGAGAGAGGGACCAAAATCTGAAGTAGCAGATGTAGATATTGTTTCTATAATCAACACAAAATGCCAAGCTTCAGAGTATTTTTGAGGCAACATAACCTATGCTAGAGCCTTGAATACTGGCAGGCATTTTCTAGAGGTCTCTGTGTGTATATATATACACATATATGTATGTATTTAGATATTCAATCTAAATAATATGTATTGACAAGAAAAAGTACTTTCCCCCTATTCTTTCCTTTACTCTTATCTGAATCTAATGAGGTTCTGCAAGGAGGTTATGTCTCAAACTACTATCAGTAACAGAGTGGTAAATAAATTAGCGTTTCATCTGCTCCCCTTTTAAAGACATTTGCTCACAGTGCCTCTTGCTGGTAAGGTCAACCTGACATAAACCAGTTCTCAGCAGGCACCTCCCGGCTTTCAAAGAAGAAATAGAACTTAAGCTCTGCAGATGATAAAGCACCTTATGTCAAAACCAATGCCTTTTAACTTTGGCCTCACAGTTTAACCACAGAGGTCTGTTCTGATGTAATTCACATATTATCTTTGTTAATTACTGCTTTTAAACTTCATAGACATGGATAGAGAACATCCTCTAGATTAACAGAAAATCATGACAGGCTAGAAAAGTACAGATGGGTAGCATTGACCACTGGAATTATTTTTAAATTTTCATTATTTTTCCTTACTACAGATAAGGAGCATGATGGAAAGAGTGGATACAGTTCTAACTAGTGTAAGGCACAATAAACAAAAAAGTAGTTCTACCTCCCACTTTGATTAGCAAACAAAACAAACCCCAGCAATCTCAGTTGTTTGGTGTTCCCAACTGGCAAGTAATGGGTATGATTATTGTCGTTCAGAACAGAAGTGTGCTGACCCTGAATTTGACTCAGCCATGTTCAGGGAGTGGTGTTTTCCCGGTGTCTACATCTTGTGTTGGCTGTCATTAGTTTATACAGCCTTTCAATCAGATACACAAACCCTTTCATCCTGAGCTAGCTCCACGGTCCATTTTAAAATTCATTTGCTAAGAAGCAGCAGCTCTCGTCACACAACACCCTCACAAAGTGATCCTGCCAATGTTCACGTTCAGTTGCTTGACCTATAGCAGCAAAATACTTCATGAACCTACTACTGCTTATCCAGTAGACTCACTTTTGGCAGTGATGGACACTGCTGGCAGTCAGTGCTCTTGGCCCAGTCCAGCCATAAAAGAAGGTCAGTTGGGGTGTGTATGTGGTTTCTTCACTATACTGATTAATTTCAGCAGTTTAGATGATATGTGATATTTATGGGTTAGAGGCAAAGATGAGAAATATATACTTAAATTTTAAAACCACCAAGCCTTAAATATGGGATGAGAAAACACAGAATAAGTTCCAGCTTGGAGGGGGCAACTCACTTTTGAAACTGCTGCAGCAAGAGAAATTTGTGTGTTTGGACAAGATTTATTCTTATGTACTGGAGGACTAATCAAGAGTAGACCCTGTCACACTCCTTCCAAAAAGCTCACGAAGAAGCAGTCAAGAAGCCAAATTGCTTTATTCCCTGCCCTGTTCCTCTTCAAAAAAATCCGGAGGCACACAAGTGATGTATTTGATGGAAGGACGCCAGGGAGACAGAGAAGCTAGTTTGGCCCTAAAGGTATGCTCATACACATATTATCTATCTTACTAACTTTTTACTTAGATAAAGACTCCCCCAGAAATGTCACACAATGAGACTGAGGTGTCCTGAATATTTTAGGGAATAAACTCTCTAGGAGTAAAGGGTCCTGTATACTTCAGAGTAAGGAACTGTTAAGAAAGATAAGGAAAGAATCCTGGATATTTAAACTAAGTTTGGTATTTCAGAAGCGCAGAGTATTTGAGGCAGGGCACTGCACCACAGGAGGTTTGGTGCATAGGTTCTGTAATGCCATTTGGATTCCCACTAAGGAAAATCCTGTGAATAGAAACATAAACACGCTCACAAAGGCACACAAAACATACAACTGAGAGCAAGATACAAAGAAGCTAGCAGTGCCATAGGTACACCAGCACCAGCACCATATGCCTTTTTGTTACCGTAACGTGAAAACACACGTACAATATTTACACCCTGCATCAGGGAGCCAAAGCCCTACAAGCTTATCCTGGGGTGAGAAAACCAATACAGAATTTCTAATCTGAATGTAGCCTACACAGGCACGGTATTTGGGATGATCAGTAAAGAAGACTAGTTATCTGCTAACTATGTAACTTTTTGGAGGGGATGTTTGGTTACAACCCAGATGGGGCCAGCAAGTGGCTCATAGCTACTACACCTCCTTGCTGTGACAACATCCAGGCACCAGCAGCTCGTTGCTGGGCCTCCAATCCCTCGTCCAGCAATCAACAGCACTCCAAATGGAAACACAGTTATGGGAATTTGTTTCATTAGCCTTCTACACAAGCATTTACATGTTTCCTTTGCACTCCTTTAATCTTAAAAAAAGGAGCTACCAACTCTAAGGGTCATTGGCAATCTCCCTCCCCTTTTGCACTAGTCCGTGCAGCACAAATCATAAATACCTTTATATTTCCTCCCAAAAGAGTCACTGGTTCCTAAAAAGAAAGGAAAATGAAAGAGAAGGGATTGTTCCCTAAAGTCTCCCTGGATCTTTGTTTTCTCTGGATAACTATTTTCCTCCATTTCAGCAAATGGCCTGGCTTCGTGACCCTCCCCCTCGGCACCTGGGAAGCACATTGTCAACTCTGGAAGTGTTTATTCTCTGTAGATTAAACGGCATTTGCTGGATGGTGATCACAGAAAGTTGTAAAAACAGATGGACAACGATCTGTCCAGACTTCCAGAGCTCACCATGAGAAGGCTACTTACATAAAAACATTTTGCTGAAGGATCAAAGGATTCTCTTTCCCTCCTCCATACTCAGTTACATGAGGTCTGTTACATAAACATGGGAACACAAAACAACCATCTTTAATACTGCCAAAACTCTGACTTTTGAAACTAATATTCCAAGGTAAGCTATTAGACTTAATGGACTGGTTTACAAAAAAAACTACACAAAGCCAAAGCAATCCTATGCAAAATCCTTTTCCCATGTCACCTGCCTCTCTAACCATTTTTGTTCTTTTCCAGATATATTGTCACTCTTCTGTTTCAGTGGAAATAGGAAAACTATTTATTCTCAGTAGTGCTTTAGATCAAACTTATTTATAAGATGACATCAGTGTGCTCTCTTGTGCATCAACATAATCAACCATGTGTTACTTAAAAAGCATACAGGCTTCTTATTCCTAGATATAAGAATTAAAGAACATTTTTCTAGGTGGCGAGCTGGTGCCTCTTACAAAGTCTCAAGGTTAAGCTACATGACCAGGTGAATGTGAGTTCCTAGGATACCACTACTTCAGGCTGCTAATGTGATGAAAGGGAGATAAAGGATGGGTAAGGACAATCCTGCCTCTGCCTCTGGCTCTAGTGCTCACAATACAGGAACTGTGTGGTCCAAGTTCTCTCTTCCATACTACGAGGGACTCAGAAAAAACAGAGCAGTTACAGTGGAAAAGGGAAGAAGAATAATGTAAGGATCAAAGCACTTGCTTCACACTGTGAGATGCAAGATGATCAATTTATTTAATTCATCAAAGAGGTAGTTTAGAGGTGACTTGATCTCAGCCTAAGAGTACTCATATGGGAAGCAGAAATTTATCAGAGGGCTGTCCAATCTAGAAAAAAAACAAGCTAGAACCTGATAAATGTTATAAAATTATTTGCTCAGTCTGCCACTAATCCTAATTCTATAACCATCTGGTCCTTCTTTGCATACTTCATCTTGAAAACTAACCAGTAAAATCCAAGCAAAGAATGAAACAGAATAAAATGGGAAAGAAGATTCAGAAACATACACAACCAGAAATAACACCAGTGATTCAAGCTGTACACAAATAGTATTTCCCAAGCACTGACTTCCTTTGCATCCCATGTTCATCTTTTCATGCTTTCTATGTTTCCATTAACGTTATTTAGGTTATTAACTCCTCTTTTAACAAACACTGTCTTCATGCTTGTCTTCATGCAATCAGATTTCTACACTACATAGGAACTAAAGATGAATAGTGCCTGTACGTTGTACACCAGGAAGCTGGAGCTAACCCCTAGCCTGCAGAGCACCAGTTTTCAGACTGGGGCTGGAGGACTGACACTTTAGCAGCCCTTGAGAAGGCTATCAAGGGGACCAGACAACTAGCATTTCTGATCCCACACACAACATAGCTTTCAGGAACTCTGGGGTGCTGTTTTGCAGTACCCATGGTGCATGCATCTTTGCACAGGAATTTAACCACAGAAGAGTTTGGGAAATTTTACTACAGGAACGTCATAGTGCTACTGTCCAAAAGGCAAGTAGCAGGAGGAAAGACTTTTTATTTTTTACTGCAGGGGAATTTGGTATAGCATATTAAAAGATGTAAGTAATACTGGAAATTCGTATATGAAAGTCCATTAATTTTTGGGAGTAATTGCTGCTGTTTGGTTTTATTTATTATGGTAGTTAAGCACTGAGCTTTGATGGACAGTTTTAAAATAAAACATAAGGGAACTCCCAGAATAGGTTTCAACCTAGATAAGGCAGATAAGGGTTGGGGAAGGGGAAAACCTCATGTCAAGAACCTTATTGCCCAGCATGTGAAGAAAAGCATGATTGTTTGGAGTCGCATGTTTTCTTGGTCACATCCTCAATATCATTATGCCCTATTCAGAGACCTATAAGGAACCAGGCAATATACCAGCCTTTGTCACAGGAGAATGCTGAATGATTCAGTATCAAAAGCCACATCATGAAATACCGCTACAGGTTGTGTATATTTAATCTATAAGCAGCAACAATGTGCAAGCTCTTCTGGACAAGTATTTTTCTTGTGGTTTTTGTTTGTTTGTTTCAATACATTTAAAGCACTTTGTAAGAATAATAGTCCTGGGATACATAAAAAGAAAAGTATTTGCCATACCAGTGTGTGAAATCCCTGAACTGACAAGTTGTGTTGTAACACAGAACAGAACAACTCACTCTTGACTTACCTAAAGATCTCTTCACGAGCAGCAGCCAGTCTCAGAGTCCTCGGAAGAAGGCTAATTAAGAGCTTTCTGTTATGAAAAGTTAGGAACAAACTACAGAAGTACAACAAGGGAGGACAGGGAGACATGAAAGTCCAGCCCTCCATCTGTATGATCCCTGCTGGGCACCAGGGTGCAGGGAACCCAATGGTCGCTCCATACCTACTCTGTGCCTGGGGCAAGCAGCCTGCCTGCGTGGGGCAAGGAGGGTGGCAGACCCCTCCTTCCCTGTCTGTACTGTCAGACTGGGAAAGCTCAGACAGCTCCCTCTGAATGCATAAAACAACAGCTCTAGTATCCAGACACAGGGAGGAATGAGAAGAGTCCTCTCTCTAAAGGTCCCTCAGATTCAAGTCCATACAATGAGCTGCACCTTGGTGACACAGTCACAGCCCTGAGAAAATAATTAGATGAACATCCTCAAGGAGGAGGAGAGAGATCAACCGCCTTTTTCAGTGGTGACGTTTATAGAAGATCTCTGGGTAGGGCAGGAGCTTTGTTCCTCATAGTCCTGCCAGCCCTCCATGTGAATGTCCACCCTGCAGCATGAAACTGGGGCCATTTGCCTTCTGATTGACAAGCGTGTACACACCCATGCTCACAAAAAACACAGCCTGAGAGAAGACAGGCAGTCGTATAATTACTGATGGGCAAAAGGAAAGCGGTAGCCATTTAACCTGTGGAAGCTGGGGAGGATTTAAGCCCATCTTCCACCTTCCTAATGAAGTAAACAAATCAAGCTAATTCTTCTTTTCCTCCCCATCTGTCTCTGCCCGTCTCTTCCTCACCAGTGAGTAATGCCTAATGTATTATATATTAATACAAGTATCAAATGGGGTCCTTGCCCCTGACAATTAGTGCTCTTCTTGCTCCCTGCTGCAGGAAACATGAGAAGTTGGCTAGCTCTCCTCTTCTTCTAATTTATGGAAAAGAACTACAATGCTGACTAGCAATTATAAGCAAGATTAATGATTTGCCAAGAGACCCCTTTGTACTTTCAACTACCTATACAAAAGCTGCTCTTTGTTTACAGAAAACAAATAGTGTTTTGAGAGAAAATATGACGCACTTACCAGTTTGGAAATTTTCCCCTGAAAACTAATGGCTGAATATTTTAAGTCAGCACTATGGTAAGCCTGGCTTTGCACGGTGTCTCTGTATCAAGAAACTGCCCCCGCTTACTCCAATCCTGACAATGCAATGCTTTAGAGAGGGAAACCTCTATAAGAAAGCAGCAAGTGTGATGCAGACCTACTGTGTCACCGGGTAAGCTCATCAACATTTTACTCAACATACTGCTATTCCAGGAACAGTTATTGGATCAATTAATTGAAAAATCAAGCTATGATCAGCTGTTAAGTATCTCCTGTCACAGAAAATAATTATTGACAAATTTAGCATTTTTTTTAGCAAATAGAGAGAACAGGATCACTGCTTACTATTGCAATGACAAAAAGTATAGTTTCTTTTCTGAAACTCCCCAGAAAGTACCAATATACTATTCAATGTAGAATACAGAAATATTCAAATTTCAAAATACAAACCAATTTTTGTTCAATAGAATTATACATAATGGGCTCTGTAATGTTTACTTTTCTCAAATACACCTCTAACCTCCCATATATACATACATATAGAGAGGACTGATACTTTCATTTTACACATTGTCTTGCAAATAACTGAAACCTTTCAAATCCCACTAAAATTGGTGAGAATTACTGGCAATTAATCGTATCCTGGAATTATTATTCTTCCATGACTTGGAAGAATAAGTACTAAGACAAAAGAAATAACCCAGTGACTAAGACAAAAATATGAATGATTTGTCAATAAAATCAAATAGCTTAAGAGGGAACAGGGGAACATGCTCATGCTTTCTGTCACCACCTTTTTCTTTCTTTTTTTTTTTTTTTTTTTCTAAAATGAAATCTATGAAAGGAAATCACGCCAGGGAGTCACTGTAGGTATTCTCCTTGTGACTAATTACCATTTCCACAATAAATCTATGCATAATTTCAGTTTGCTACTGATAGTTTCAGATTATCAGCAATATGGGCTTTATATCAGGCACCTGCATTTACTTTCCCATACACACAGTTGTGACATCTGAAGACAAACAGGTCTGAGCCTTCTGCCTTCAAACACTCCTACCATCTACCTGGGAAAAAAATTCCAAGAGTTTGTGCTCGCTTACTTTATGCTAGGTGTTAGATGTCTTAGGTACACATGATATCCTTGCCTCTTTCTAAAAGGTATCTTTACCTATTACTCCAGGTGGTTACACCAAATCCAATCTAATACATTCCCTCTCACCAAGTTGTGGAGGAACCACAACCAGTCTAAACCTACGGGCAAGGCTGCGACCAGCTCTTGCTCACACCTCATGACCTAGACGTCAAAACTGAAACTGGGGCTAACAGAGTTTATTAGAAACTTCATTTCCAGTGCACTGACTCAGCTCACTGCATCCAACTCCTTCCTTTTCCTTAGCAAGGGGGCTGTGTTTATGGGGCAATTCCATAGGGATTTCCCCAGGAACTCATTCTGTCCATGCTCCAAGTGAATTGAACATCAGGCAGCTGCAGTTATAAGAGAGTTGAGCTAGAGACAGAAAAGCTTGCTGAGCTGCTCATATACTTAATTTTTAACATAGTTAAGCTCAACTTCTCCTGAACAAAAATGCAATCAATTACAGTACTATAATTACTCTATATTTTAAAACATTTTGCCGAACTAGGGTTTGAGTTTCAATTTCTCATACAACCTGTTAAAAATGGAAAGGCTTTTTTTGCTAAACCCATTCAGACATGTCTTGTAAATGACTCATAATTCAGTTGCTACCAACAATAAAGCATTTAAACAGAATATGANAAACCCATTCAGACATGTCTTGTAAATGACTCATAATTCAGTTGCTACCAACAATAAAGCATTTAAACAGAATATGATACTGAAGACAACACATGTTAAATAATGCAAATGGAGAGCAAAAGACCAGAAATTAAAATGTAACCATAGCATTGCAAAAGCTGAGAAAATAGTGACAAAGTATATAACTATCAAATGAGATTTAATAGTCAACCGTGGTGCTGTTTCCAAAATGCAGTCTTTTCTTCCCCCTTCTTTCCTTCAGTGTTTGACCTGCATTTCAAGTAGAGGAGCATGCAGGGAGGGAGTGATTGCTGAAATTAATATTTACACAGCATTGACTGTTATTTTCAAAGATGAAATAATTAGCCTTAAAATGTGAAATTTCAAAAATGACAGGACAAATACTGCTGGTTAAAAGTATTTGACTAAGATAAAACAGTTCACGATTATTTTTATGAGCCCTAGAGTGGAATTTACAGAAACCACGGGAAATTTGCAACTGGTTCCAGAGTAAGACTTTTGGAAAACTCTGTTTATATGGCATAAACAACTATAATAAATGAAGGTATACCGTCTAGTTAAATAAGGACTTTCTTTCATCATCAAATAAAATCCCTTGACTGACCATCAATCTTCCTTGCAGAAATGTAAATGTTCCAAACTCCTTCCTACCTCAATAATAGCAATAGGTTACCTGGCTATGGATAGTAAACACACCGCGTTATACATATATTCTTTTACATACAGGACATACCACTCAGGCACTAAAGAAAGCTATTAAGGCAGTATTGCTAGAGCAGAGAGTTTGCAAGTTGATCAGCAGAACAGAGCACATTCCGAACTATTCCTATTTCTGTTTTCTACAAAAGAAAGGGTATTTATGAAAGAATATCATAACACATGCCACGTATATCTATAATGTATATTTCTGTAGATTTGTCTGCATTTCTGTTCCACAGGACAGTGCATCCTTTACATCTTAGCATCTGCAGAAAGATTAATGTTTCTTCTATAATGGCTCTTTTCCATGCTACAATCCTGAGGTGCTGCTATGCACTGGAAATGGGAATTCAAACAGGGAAGAGGAAATGCTACACACCAACACAGGTAGAGGAATAATGGAGTACATTTCACCTGTTGGCAAGCAAGAACCATTTATTTTCTGAATGAGAAAAGGCCAAATTTTCAAAAAGGAATCATCTTAGGCTGGACTACTACCAGCTTCCACTTAAAGCAAAACAATTTATACACAAAGTTCAGTACTTTTCTGTGAAAAAAACCAACCTACCAACCTACTGCAGAGTTCAATTACCTATATGCATAACCATCTCCTACCACTCCTTTACGCTGGCAAACGTTTTGTGGATTTCATACACAAAGAGGAATCTTACTGGGAATGCTGTGAATTTACATAGCTTTTTATCTGTCACCTAAGGACCTGACTATTCTCTCTGCATGAAGCACTCTGTACCATGTATGCATTTGAAAGTTCTTCTGCATATAGTAAATTAAAAAGAAAAACTATTTATTTCTTTTTTTTTATATCAGTTCTTCTTTTCAAAAGTTTCCTTTTCTTAAGTTTCTCTTCCTCACTCTCAATCCTTTCATTTGCTTTTATTTTCACTTAAGTCTTTTATCGACTTTCCAGTAAACATGTTCAGGAAACCTCTAGATAAGATGGTGACAGATCCAGGAGAAATAAAAAATGCATAGCACCAAAGGCAAAAAAAAAAATAAAAATACATGAAAGAACATGAAAATTGCAGAGCAGGCAAATGCTCTCTCTTTTCAAAGTTTCCCACAATCAGCTCTAACACAGTTCCCATAAGTAATACTATCTCAAAAACTGCAAAGGTAAGGCAAAAGCTTATCATGTAATAAGACAAAATCTTGTAATGCCACATGTGCACTAAATGTCCAATCTGACACCTAATAAATATGTGGGAGGCTTTCCATTTACTTCAAAGGTACTGGACTAAACCCTGAGTGTGTGGGCTCGCTAATGAGCAACCTGACTTGTGCCCATGAGCCAGGCAGAGGACAGCAACAAAAAAATGCAATCTCTACAGTTCGTAATTGTTCAGCTGCTGGAAAATAGAAAACCACAGAAATAATGAACCGGTTGAGACACAGCCCACAACACATTTACTTTTCCTATATTCTGCTAATGAAAATTTGTGACACATGACTGGAAGAATAAAAGATTTACAACTGGAAAAAAAGAATAAAAATCAACCTGCTTAAATTTGCTCTCCAGACTGGATTGACAGCTCATTCACAGCCTTAGTGGGAAAAGGCAGTTGTTCACACCAGCATGGAGACAGTGCAGAGGGAGGCACGGTTACACTGCAGCTCGGGAGAAACCTTGCCATGGTCCTGGAAGCTTCTCCACAAGCTAATTTAACTTGCTAAGCAAATTAGATATAGACATAACAGGAATTATTTTCCCAAAAGGAACTTTAACCTTCGTATAGCCACTAGCAGTATCAATCTAAAGCTTCTTAAAAGCATCAGGTCTTGAAAAGATTAAGTTGAATTACAAACTCGCGATTGGTACTTTGATTTACTTTGTGCTAAAGTACAGCCAGCACACAACATTGGCTTTTTACTGCTTTATAGAGTATACAATTACATGAAATACACATCAAACTCATCTAAATAGCTGGCCATTTAACTGTCTGTTTGGAGCAGTTGCACACTCTGTCATCCCATGTGATCTAAAGCACAGAGTCAAGTGTGGCTGCTGTTTATAATTTAAGACAGGTAGCTCTGAACAACAGGGCCTTTCCCCCTGCTCCCTCCCAAGGAAGAGAAAGCTCTTAAAAGGTCAGGCACCAATGCAGTTTACTGAATAAAGCTCAAGTTTGAAGAATGTGCCTTCTAAAGTGATTTTACTACCTGGGATGTAATGAGTTTTACAGGCTCTCTTTGTTAAATTGCCCTGACAATTTCCATTTCCACTTGCTTCAATCATATTAACAGAAGCTAAAGTTCACAAGTAGTAAAATATTTCAGTGTACTGAGTTGGGTCTCTAAAAAATAGATCACACATTTGACAAACATATAGGACATACCGTTTGGCATTCCATTTCATGTTTGCCTTGGCATGTCTCATTTAGGGCAGGACAAGATGCCGTACCACAGTATCTCATTACTCACAGAAATAAACCATGGCTACACCAAGGACTTGACAAATCCCATTCGGTATGTCAGAAGGACAAGACTGTCCCAGTGAATTGGTGAGGGAATGAAAAGCAAAATACTGGAGATGCTCCACTGAGAGGAAAAGTACTTAATGCCCTATGACTCAAACATACAAAAGCTGGTAAAGTAGGTAAGAATTGAAACAGGGAATCCCTCACTGAAATGAGAAAAAGGAATGAAAAAGTGAAGACAGAGGCAATAATTCTGCTTCTCATTAGAAGAGCGCACACACACACACACAACTGGGGTACTACCTCATTGTGTATTTGCCTTTCCCTTTTTAAACCGTATAGTCATTACGGCACAGAACAGACCTTCCTCCATCTTTGGTAAGTGCCTAGCACTCCTTGGAAGGTACTGCAACCTACATAGCAATAACAAATAATAGCTTCCTCTTTTCCAATGCTGAAATAGTTTGGAAAGTTTTGTATAGGTTTCAGAATATAGGAAAGAAAACTTCAGTGCATGGCTATGTGATGCAAAGGAGAATTTTAAAATCATCTTGCACTAATTCAAAGCAAAAGCTTATAATATGCAGAACAAGAGGTACACCCGTGCCTTTGTATTTTGATTTACAAATTTTGCTTCCCAAGCATTTTTGTACATGAATTCCTAGTGCACTACAGCACTGTACTCTGATTTAAATTGATTTAATGCGACTTCAATTTTGAAGTGCAACATGGTGCACCCAAGAGAAGAGCTGGGCCAAGAAACGTTTTTACTAAGATGACCCATACTAAGTGACACATCTGAAACATCCAGCAGCAATCTACAAACTCACTGAGTGAGGGGGTCTGACACAGATATTTAGGAAGTCAGTTAATGGGCTACTGAGGCTCTTTGGAGTCCAGAAGATAAAAGGAAAAATCAATGCTCTCAATTCTTAAACAAAAAAAATTGGAACTGCACATTATCATCCCATCATCCTTATAAACAGTAATAATGCTGAAGCACATTCAGACACAGTCAATACTTAACATAATAAAGAAGTAATACTTAAATAAATGCTGTACTCATCACTCATTGCTGGTCCTGAGGCCCAGAACACAGAACACTAGCTTGACAGCATAGAAACAAGCTCTGATATAAAAGATCTTTATTATATATACTTATCTGGAGGCAATGACTGAAGGTAGCAGACATTATGTGAAGGGAAGATGAGTGCATAATGGGAGTACTGTTTCCCAAATACCAGGAGGAATAAAAAACCTGTAGCAACTGAGGTAAATCAAAGCCGTATGAAAAGAAACGCTGAGCTCATTTAGATGCAAATATATCCAGACACCACTATGTGCCACCTCTAAACAGTATCGCACATCCAACATTCCTTCCACTGTACCAACAAATGCCTGTCTTCTCTATAATAATGCTCTCTGAAGTACATGCTGTGGAAGAGTTAAGGCACATTTGTATTCAATCAACAGAACTTCATCAGCACAGCAAGATGAACAAAGATCATATCCATAGCAGGCATCTGACCTGTTCACCTCTCTCCCTCTGAATGCACGTGTGCGAGGCTGGCAGGCAGAATACACATACACCGTGGGCAGAAATGGTACATCATGTCTGAAATCAACTTCTGGCCAAGGCATCCCAATATTTTCTCCTGTGGTAAGTATTTTATTCACTGCAAGCACTGGATTTTAATTTGTACCATCTAAAGAGCTATGCACGGAGTTGGTGCTCGAGTAATGAAGGAGAATTGAAATCACAGCTGTTAACCCAAATCACTTATTTATTAAATTCCTTATTTACTAACTCACAGTATTCACCCAGGATGTGGCTTCCTCAGGACAGACCACTAAAATTAAAGCTGGGCATACTGCAGGACTTTGGCCCAAGAACTGGTAATTGAACATCAGCCACTTTACAGAAACCATCTACATGCAGATTTTTCTCTGAAAATAGATGCAGCAATTTGAGATAGCTTATCCTTCAGAGAAGGAAGAATAAACCACCAATTTATTCATTGGAAATAATATGTTGATGTGTTAGAACCTTTACACCTTTCCACAGTTGCTACCTGATCTGAGCTGTCTTTCACTATGTAGAAATAAAATCTTTATACTTAAAGGGAGCAGTAGAAGTTAGTAACACTCTTGGTGCTACTGTTTCAGCTTGAACACCACAGGACTTAGCACACAGCAGTGATCTAACATGGTTCCTGATGACCAGCTTTGGTTAAAAAGGCTTCCATTTTAAACTCTGCACTCTGTAAGAAGCTGTCAGCTTCTAATTTGCAACAAGCAGATTAATTGAGGGTTTCTACTTTAAGACTGTTTTTTGGAACTCTAAAATGGCTTAAAACAGCTAAAATATTTGTTTTAATGTATAGTGCTTATACAGATCAGATGCAATCCTCCTCCAAGAACCTGATAGAGCCCTACCTTAAGATTTAGGTCCCAATTGCCTGAGTTGTATCTCCTTTCAACTCTTCAGATTTGTGAGGGAGGAGATGGTTCATGGATTCAGCAGGCCAAAGCACACATCACTGACTCTGACGGATAATTTGAGAGTTGCCCAGAAAGTCAGACTCTTAGATTTTGATTCCAGCTGGACGGGCCAAAACTGACCTCTGGGCAGGCTTCTGTTACCTCAGCTTTGCCTTTGGGCTTCAGACTATCCACAGGAGGTATGCAGGGCCCCCACTGATAGATGCAAACATTTTGTAGAATGATTTATTAAAGGTATTTTCCTCTTGAGGTTTAAAGACAAATCTGACCCCTCATTCCCAAATTCTTCCAGAATAAAACCTTGTGCCATGTCATTAAAGGTGAAAAATAAAAATAAGGTCTATACGAAACCAATGTTAGTTGTCTGCTTTTAAAGAAAAAAATGGCTTATCTGTTTGTTTTTTTTAATCAATATGTTACATGGGGGATGATTACATTATTGACAACCACATAGAGCAATATCTAACATCTGAGGCTTTTTTTGCCAAATACATACTACCTTGGACTATTATGTTTCAAAACAAAAATTAAGAATGTGTGCTAATGCAATTAAAATTAAATGGCCAACAGAGATAATTTTTTGATCAAAAAACGCCAATGTATTCCATTACTACTGTAAAAGAAGACAATAAGCACAGATAAGGCAGCAAAGTATTTCACATACATGGAATATTGGCTCCATATCAGCAAGATGCCAAAATCTTCCTAAAAGAAGACTTTGTATGCAGTATTGCACGCTGAATTCATCTGTTAACTTTGGGTCCAAAATCTAAGTCTGTATTCTAAATCTGCAAACTTCCAAACCACAAATCACTCTGAAATTGTAGCTCTGAGCAATTTTATTAGTAAGCATGATTAGAAATGGTAGCACCAAAAAGGCTGAGGGTCATCTAAAGCATCCAAACTTCCAGAATTGAGCTCTTGCTCACAAAAATCAAGTTCTGTCTTAAAACAATTTAGCCTGACTCCCTGAAAAATATTTGTACTCATATCTGTCATCTGGATATTTATATTGGGACAGCAAGAGTTCATAGTTGTCGAAATCAAATATTAGACACGAATATCTCTCAGGAAGACATCTATAAAGAGTGTCAATTAGAACAGAGTAGATCCTGCTCTTAAATGTATTTTGCATGTCTCAATGTTTTTCACAATGTAGTATTTATGTGAACACTAATTCTAACAAAAAACCCAAAACAAAACACAAACCAGACAAAAACAAAGAAAAAACAAACACAAAGAAAAACTAAAACAAAGAAAAAACTAAAACAAAGAAAAAAACTAAAACAAAGAAAAAACAACCCCCCCAAAACCGTAGAACTAAAGCCATGAAAGGAATAGTAAAATATCCACTTGCCTCTTACAGATCTGTGACTCAAGCCTATGATTCTTCCCATTCTACCTGCATATTAGAACTTTTAAGCAGTGAAATATCTGCATAGACAATAAACAGTTGTTGGTGTTGGATATTTCTTTTATAAATAATCTTAAAGGTCATAAAACCTGCCAACCCTATGGAACCAATTCCTCATTTCTTAAAACATGTGAGATTTTATCACGATTGAAGTAAATGTCCCTTAGAGAAAAATACCAAGATTTAGTATGTTAGAAACTCATCTACCTTCTACTGGCGTTTTCTAATTTCTGCTTTTCTCTGTGAAATGTAGCATTTTAGAAAGCATTCAAAGTATAGAAAATAAGTTAAATGTCCGTGTTTCTAAATCTCCTGTTTAGCTTACTATATTTTGGAAATTATTCACAGCTGGAAAATAAGCTCTAGGACACAAGGAAAGACTTTCCTAGCACAACTCAAGATATTGAGCCATCACATTTATGGTGTTAAACAACAGCCAACCAGTTGATATAATCACTACAGACAAGCCAAAGAACAGAACTTTAGCTGTGAAAACTTGCAAACACTTTGGAGGGTCATTTTAAAACTTGCACTTATAAAATTTAACATCTACATCTGACTCAAAACCTGGTAAAACATTCTGAGATTTAAGAGAGCAAATGAAACTTAACAGTCCAACAAGTAAAATAACGCCATTTATACACGTTAAGAATAAGAGAGTTTCTGCTGCAAACTCCAGAGTGCTCATCAGTTGACTAAAAGGTAGTAAAATATACATTCTAGGGCCAACAGCACTGCAAAGACCCTCTCTGAAAAACAGCTTACAGCTCTGCTCATCTGCATTCAGGAAAGATGGATTGTAAGTGGAGGAGGTACAGAAAAGGTCTATTGATCAGTGGAATATCACAAGAAGAATAGGTCTCTCCTTGAAACACCACTTCACTTTGCCCGCCTTGTGCAACAACCAGACAGAAGCCAGCTTGGGTCCAAATTTCACATAACTGCAATAGGATGCAGATAAGTGTGTAGGTATATTTTAAAAAGAATGTGCTGTGTTTACAATAGCAAAAGGAAGGATGCAAATGGGATATAATTCCATTTTACAAATGCTTGATGTGGATTGATAGACATGGAAAAGGCTAAAATTAAAGGACTACACTCATGTGAGAACAAAGGGGAATGTTACAGAAAGAACATAATTTGTGAAGGCAAAGATCACTATGAAAAATTTCCAGAATATTAAGAGAGAGACTGATACAGAACAGGTTACCAAAGAAATACCAGCAAATAGGCACTATGCAGTATTTACAGGTATCACTCAATGCCTCATCTGATTTCTGGGCTGTTAAGACCAGGTGACATAAGAGGGCTGTATTTTGGGATGTATTCATTACAGTATGAAGAGTTTCAGGTCTCAGCTACTACAAATTCAAAAGACCTCCGACCAAAGAAATGAAAAAGCCTTTTAGCAAAATCCAGTATAAATGATAAGATACTAGATGATGCTCCCAGGAGAAAAGTGCCTAAGTTGCTACTCTGTCAGACCATGTCCTTTAGATAAGCCTGGACCAGGCTTCCCACATGTTGTGCCATCAAAGACAGCCAGTACAATAGTCACTTCCAGAAGTGCAGAGAGGTACCCTGGTAACTAATCTAATTGCCGACTGACATAACGTGTCCAGCCTCTTTAATGTACTCCCATAAGCCAGTCTGGAAATGACTTACACGCTCAAGAGAAGTGAATAGCATGCAAGAGCACAGTCGTGCAAGATGAAATTATTTATTCGAACTTCAAGCAACGCAGAGCCTGTACCCAACACTTCTTTTTAACATAGAAAGCCTGAGTTCAAGAGGAATTAAAAGACCGATCTTACAAAAAGAGATCCATTATGTATTTCAGCTAATGAAATTTTTATTCTGAAAGGGAAACATTTCCATTACTATAGACCCAACAGACCCAGGAGGGAGGGCAAAGCAGGGAGACCCCTGCGACCCCATTAGAGCCCGATTTCCCTCTGGTTTGGAGCAGTTCTAGCTCCTTCACCAACCCCACCATGATACTACTTTGAAAAGTGCTGTACAATAAGAAGGAAGTGTGACATGAATTAGGTGATGCTATTAGCAATAGGTGACCTTTCAAGCAAGAAAAAAAGAGTTTCTTGGATGTTAAGACACTGCAAAGACCCTCCCCGCTCTGGCTCTACATGCTGCTTTCGGCTGCATCACTATAATAAAGCAACACAACCTTATAAATGATAGTTCTGGTTTTCCATAACAAGCTATAATTGTAGTAGGTGACTAGGGAAATGTTTAGATAAATGGTAGGATCGTAACCTTCTATGCAAAGTGGACAAATTAAGTTATGGAAATATCTGGGAAACCCTGCGGCTGTGTAGTTCTACTTCAAGACATGGACACAGTTAAAACAGACAGTAAATCACTAAATTTCATCTCAGACTTTACAATTTTGTTGTTGTTTTGGTTTTTACCCATTTTTGCTGACAGATGCAAAAAATACTGGCTGAACGTGACCAAGATTTAATTTACCACCAATTTCCTTACTATTTCTACAGCACATTGCTAAAAAACACATAGCATTTTATTCCCAGTGCTCAGAAGAATTACTAGTAAATAGTCCCACTCCAGCAGTATGTACTGTTAAAATACCACTGCAATACTTTTTGCTACTCATGACAATTACATTACAAAATTTTCCCAAGAATATTTCTAAATGACCATCTCTAAATGTGTGCACACATTTATATAAATATAGCTACTTGAATACTCATCAACTATGCATGCACATACTGAAAAAACATGTCCATAAACAGAGACAGAATTGTGATACTGCAATGAAACAGCATCATGTATTAACTGAGCGAGACAGTAGAGTAGTAAAGATCTCTTTGAAGATGCAGAAGCCTTTCTTCAAGGCATCTTCTCTTTCTCTACCTGTCTATTAGCTGCATTTAAGAACCAAAAATGATTTAACCACATGAAGTGATGCAATTATGTCTGAGGCACAGACTTAAGCGACAACTATCAGAAAGGTATGTCCACCTGTTCTGAGGAATTCGAAGTCCAAGTTTTCCAGCACCAAGCCTTAACTATCCCAGCTCCAAAAATTTCTGACTTCAGAAATGAAACATAGAATCATAGAATCATTTTGGTTGGAAGAGACCCTTGGGATCATTGAGTCCAACCATCTCATGCTCCCTTTCTTCACTATTTCTTTTCCTCTTTAAATCACAATAAAAATATCAAGATTGGAGATGGCTGAGGAGTTGCAATTACTGAACCCACCCCGCATTCTTACTTATTGGCACCAGATAAGCAAAGTTCTACCCATTCTAGCATGGGAAAAATATAGCTCCTAGCAAATATTATGAAAATCTATTCTAATTTTGTGTTCACCCAGGGGAGGTCCAACTTTTCCAATCACAAAAATGCATTTACAGCTGCTACATCAAAGGTTTTACTGCTCTCCAGGGTTTTTGAGACTGCAAAGTTATGAGGAAAAGGTACAGGAAATAACTATTCTACCTCCATTTCTGCCGTGTAAGGGGTGTCTTTGGTGGATGTAAACCTCCCAGAGTTTCCCAGGAAGTACCCTTGTTTAGATTTCTTGAGAATCAAACAACTCCTTTTGCCTAGACAGCTAGAGAAACTGGCAATTCTCCCGGGCGTCCACCATTTTGGCCTATGGCTCATAAAAATGGCATTTTCCTCCGTGAGCACTAGGGAAAGCAGAGCAGCATTAACATACGCCCTTCCTAAATGAGGATTCATGTACACAGCATGAGATCTGCTGCAGTCCTTCCCTCCTTTTAGATATGAAGGAACATACTGCAGCATTGCTGATAACATCATGCCCAAGCAGTGAGTGCAAGCTATAATGCACACGGGTACTTCCAGTACCTGCCAAAGGTAAAGTCTTCAAGCCTGCTGACAGAACTGGCCAGACATTGACCCACTGGTGACATTAGTTTCAGATACTGGTCAGCCATACAACAGGCACTAATTTGATCCAAGATTTACGGAAAGCTGAGATCAAACAATCCCAGAATTTAAGGCAGGCATTTGTAATGCCTTATTTTTACACCAATGGGGGCTTTTTTGGGGTGTGTTTCCTTCTGGTACAACATTGAAAATATGTCCTCTTATTCAGGGTTGTTCTTTTTTCTCTTGCTGTTTTAAAGGAATAGTTATGTTCCTCTTTTTAACACTTCAATTATGTGGGAGTACATTTTTTCTAAAGCTGACAGTTCTTATTTAAAAAAAATTGATCTTCCTAGGTTTAATCAGATATGTACATTTATCCTTGTACAACTTACAAAATATCCCAAAGCAGCTAAATGACCCCTTCCCCTGTCTGTCCATTTTCCTGTTTCCCAGTCTGCAGTACTATGCAGCATTAGCAACGCTCATGTCCAGGCTATTGATATAAAATGACCATCTAAGCTTCCTCTCTGCTGGGCTCCCATATTACAAAAACACTTCACCGTGCTTCACGTTCATTACTTCACAACTGCTCCTTGCTTCTAAGAACTGCAGCCTTATTTGCACATGCAAAACCCGGACCATCTTTCTTAAAAGTGGAAAAAGGGCAGGGATTAAGGAAAGCTATAACTGCATTTTATAAAACAGTAAGTGGCATGAAAAAGATTCATAGGGAACAAAAGCCTTCTGTGTCTTCCAATACAAGAATTAGCAGGCAATCAAAGAAATCAACACTGCAAGTTTGAAGCAAGAAAAGGAGACGGTTCTTCGAAGAACCTATAGAATCATAGAAACTCAAGGTTGGAAAGGACATATAGTTAAACTGAAGAATTTCTTGGGGCAGGATGCTGGGCTGCCAACATTTTAAATGTAAAGATGAGATAAATTCTTTATTAGGGGGTGAGGAGGCAGTTCTAAACATGACTATTCAATACAAGCTCACAAAACCCCAAATTGCTGGAGCCCAGGAGACTACTCTAGGGAAAGATTCTCAGACACCTGCCTGGCTTTTGTACTCCTCTGCCAGCAAGTACTACAGCCCACTGTCACAAAGAGAATACAATGCCAGAGGGACCCTTATTCTGGCCCAATATGGACACAGTTTTAGATTCTTATGTCACTTATACTTATTTTGATAGTATCAAAGTTAGACTAACATGACTGCAAAAAGAGTTCAACCCTTCCTATCATCATAACCTCTCTTTTTGAGCACAAATACCTAAAGGGAAAGTCCGAGGACTGAAAAATTCAATGAGCTGCCATTGTGACTCAGTTTATTGCTCTCATGGGGAAAGCCTAATCTGATAATTTCATACAATGGAAAAATAGAGGTTTTTTTCCAGTGTACAAAAATTATCATTCATTAGTGAACAAAACTGCATCGAAACCTGAATTTATTTAGATTACAGTCAAACCACTCAGACATGTTGGCTGAATGGGAGATGTTAATTAATAGGGAAATAACAAGCAGAGTATTCACTAATACAGTAACATCTAGATATTCAGAGGGTGCACAGGGAGTATCTATGTATATTGCTAGTAGATTTGGGATTACTGGCAGAATATGCACCTGTGTATTTCCAGGCTGATGAGTTGTTACACGGGCACTCCATCACCTCGAAAGAAATGCTACACACTGCTTTGCACACCTGCTTGCCAAAGCAAACAACATAATCTGAAAGTGCCCTGGCTTTCACGCAAATCACATTGCTTTATTGAATCTGTGTCTCAGTCCAGATTAAGTGGTACCCCAGAAAGCATGCACATATCCTCCCGCTGGTAGTCATGTGAATCATCTCCTCCTCCCGAGGAAGCATGCTAGATACAATGATTTTTTGTTTCTCACCTTACAACAGCATAGTCCTCATGCTGAGCTACAAAAGAACATGATTAAATGGCATGTCACAAAAGAAAAGTTATGTCCATTTTCTACCACAGTAATATTTTCTAAAACCACAGTTTTTTGATCATTTCAGAGAGCACTGGTTTTCTCCTGGTGAGTAAAGATGTGCTTACTGAATTTAGAACATAGTTTCTCTCAGTCTGAGCTGCAGATTCCCAAGCTGCATAGTTGTGGTCGGTATTTGGAGTTTCCTGAGTATGGAGGGAAAAAGGAATTAATCTGACTCCAGTGTTTAACTCATTTGCAGGACTCAGATTTCCTGTTCTGCAAACATAAAGGGTTTGCAAAGAGTGTGTAAGAGCTTCCAAGATGTATAGCTATGTGAGTGCTAAAGATAGGGAGCCCCATTCTTCTCTCTGGCTTAAATTGCCAAAGCTCTGTGGATTTCAGCTGTACTATTACCAATTCAAATGTATTCCAAGTCAGAGGAAAGTCGAGAACAATGTGTATTTATGAAAAAAGGCCAATTCTTGTTTGGCTGAAGTTCATAACCTGAAAAGAACCCAGTAATTCCACTATTCTCCAGTCTAAAAGTTGGATACATCTTTCACTTATCAGCATCTGTTCTGTGGTGCAGGGCATTAGTAGCATGGAGGTGGATATATTTACTGATTATTTACATTGAAATTTTCAAAGGCAGAAGAATGTTTTAATCTTAGATGAAGATACTGTACGAAAAAAAAAAGTTAATCTAGAAACTAGCTTGAAAAGGGAAGTAAAATACCATGACAAGGTCTATTTGAGGTGATAGCTAGAGAATAAACATGATTGTATGTGCCGTAAAATTTTCTAAGCTAACTTAGTGGTTAGGAAAGGTGCTGAGCTAGGATTTCTGGGAACAAAGGAACATAGCACTGACCTAATTCCTCTCCATTAATCAACAGTAAAGTCCCATTCACTTCTAGAAGGTAGAATTATGCTAAGTTAAGCACTTCTGAAAACCTCCAAAGGAGTTTTCGTATATAAATTTGGCAGGTGTGGTACAGTACTGTCCATGTACACTCTCTTTCACACTGACCTATATGTTTTTAGGAGCAATATATGCAAGTGTGAAAGCACAGTGGATTTCAATATCCCCAGGATTACTTGATGTTCTGCTTTCAAGAATGGCTCCAGCTAATGCGTTCTATGTTGGCTTGTGAACATGCATCTAGACATGGCAACAGGATCATAAGCTCATTTCACATTTGCTGCCATATAGTTCTCAGGCATGAAATTTTCCAGACTAGATGAGGCTATGAAGTACTTCTATTAAGGTCATGTATCTTTGCTCTCACCCCAGTCCATGACATTAGCTGTTTCTTACAAGGCTGCTTACTGCTTTAGTCTTGATTGTCTGGGAAGCTCATAAGACACAATCATTTGCTACTGCAGATTTTCTCAAGTTTAAAGTTAGCACTTTGCTATACCGCAGCTCTGATTTGAATTCTGAATTTAGAGAGTGTTTCATCTGAAAAAAAAAAAAAAAAAAACCAACAAAAACCCCCAAACTTTTCAGTTGAAAATGCACATTTTCCTAAGAAAATCCATGATAAGACCCTATAAAAACAAATAATTTATAGCATCTCTTCAATGACTTTACTTCATCAATCACTATCCTTTAATGAACTAAAAAATATCCTGCATTTATAAACCCTGCTTTTAAGGGTCAGTTCCAGGTGGGAAACTACAATTTGCCATTAGAAGAGTGAGAGACAGTTTATGCAAAACAACACAGGTAAACAGGTGAGAGAAGGTAAGGAGGGCATGGCTCTGCTAAGTGGCACTGTAAGAAAGTTTTTGTCTTGTGGTTATTTCTTCAGCAGAACTTCTTTGGTATGGTTGGATTGGTAAAAGAAAGATAACAAGACAGACACTGGCAAATGTAAGCCATAAATCTAAAGAAAACTGCCTTTCACTTCTTCCAAGCTATAACTGTTCATTGTTATTCAGCACAGGAGTATTACTGATCCAGTATTTGTCAGTCAGTCTGCACTGTGCATAAACACATGAAAAGATAGTTAACATTTTAGGAAGATAAAAGGAGTGTTCACTGCAAAGTGCTCCATACACATCCACTCAGTTGTGCCAAACATCTCTGACATCTGGCGAAGCAGCAGCCCCCGCCTGGCTCTGCAGTTCAGTCAGAAATGACGTGGAAGGTGGCCAGCATCAGCAAAGGACAGGTCTGGGCTTCCCCTATGTTGCTGAGCACACCAGGGCTCTCAGAGGCACCAACTCCTGCTCTTGCATCAAACAAACAAAAGAATTTTTAAGAGCCAATACAAATGTTGGGCTTTATAGAACAGTTTGCTTGGGGTGGGTAGTGGGAGATCAGATAATTACAGATTGGGATTAAAATGAAGCCTGATCATTTCAATACTGAACTCTAAGTATCCTAATATCCTGCTCTGGTATCAGAAGCAAAGTTAACTCAGTCAATGAGGCTGTTATCAACAAACATTGGCTAAGAATATCAGAAAAAAATAAAAGTATCCAGAAGTTTGATTAGCTAAAAATTTTCAGACATTTCTATCATGAACTAAGAATCTGCTTGTAAGATTCAGTGTATTGGACATTCCCTGTAAAGGCTATAAATTGTATTTTGTAAGGATAGCATCTTTATTAAATATTTTCCTGAAATTCTAAACTGCAAAATACAGAAAGACAGAATCAAGGATCTGTCAGAGTTGGAAGGGTCCTCTAGAGATCATCTAGTCCAACTTCCCTGCCAAAGAAGGATTGCCCAGAGCACATTACTCAGGATGGCATCCGGGCGGGTCTTGAAGGTCTTCAGAGAAGGAGACTCCACAACCTCCCTGGGCAGCCTCTGACAGGGCTCTGTCACCCCCAAAAGAGAATTAAAAAAAATATATTTTAAAATGAAAGGCTCTCACTGGTTAGACTTTGGATTTTCTGCAGTTTCCAATTTAAGGAACCTCCTTTTAGAATATTAATATATGACAGAGAAAAAGGGGAAGTGATTTAAAAAGAAGAGAAAATTAAGCTGAAAAATGAGCAGACAGAATGGACTTAGTTGGTCAGCTGACTCATAATGGAGCAATTCCTGAAATCTATGCAAAAGCCTGGAAAAAAAAAGAAGATTCTTCTGTGGGATTTCCTTTTCCTTGGTCCTTGGAGAAAAACTATTTAACTATAGACCAACCAGCTCTCTGTTCCTCTTCAGAAGCTCTTATGTTTGGCTCTGCTCTGTGGGAAACTGCTCCCTTTGATGTTTCACCTAGATTGTGATTACTCCCTTCATTTAAGTTTCTGCATGATAGAGAGATGAGAATAATATCACACAAGAAGCAAAATCACATTCTGTAATTCCCTTGTAGAGTAAAACACATCAGAACCTATCAGCATAGCCCTTTTTCAGAACCAGCTGCTTCCACCCTCTGGATTACTGCAGCAGAGTAGTCGAGAAATGTTCCTTGGATTTAGACAACTGCCAACACTGATTAGGTATTTCTCCAGTGTCCACATTTCTTGCACAGGTGCTAAGGATGCCTAAATGCATTATACATACAAAGGGAAAGCCCAGAGAAGACAGGTATCATCAAATAAATTTTTTAATCCTTAAAAATGCACTTGGAATAACACCAGAATTGAAAAGCCCTCCTTGGTGAATGTATTTGTTTAAACATTCTTGATGGACTAATAGATACTAAAGCTATTACACACTCTCTGCAAGAATCTACCTTTGCCTGAACTTCCACTTGATATGATCTTAACACAGACTAGAACTGGACATAAAAAATGGTAGGGAGGACCAAGAAATGTTCATAAAGGTGTAAACTGATTCTACCAACTAAAGTCCACCAAATTCCGGGGTGACTCAAACTCAGACCCTCCAATTTAGTTACACAACTAGCTTCCAGGTGACTCAGACTCCTTGGTATCATTAGAAGTTTACATATAAAACAGATTAAAAAAGCATCATTATGAATATGTAATTGAGGGTAAAGGACTGCAAATTCCAAGAATAATGTGTCTACAGATTTCATTACAGCATTGATGCATTTCCCATGTGCACTATCTTGCCTACTTGTGTGAGCCAACTCCAATATTACTAAGATTCTCCTTATTAATTTTCCATGTTCCATCTACAACACACATGAAAGGAACAGATGTAAAAACTGAAACCAATATGTAAAACGCATGTAAGCATTCTTTTCTGTGTTAAGCTTGTGTAGTCCCTATCACAAAGGGATAACCAAATCAGTAATTCCTGTAAGATTAGTCAGTGGCATATTGTTGCACCATTTTTAGTAGGAAAACAAAAACATTAAACCACACAAACTCTATGAGCCCAGACAAGGAGGCACTACATATGTAGAAATGAATCTGTATGTCTAGGTTATTGGAAGCACATAGTAAAACGTGCCAGACCACCTGAAAAACCATCACTCAGCAGCTCCATTGCATTATTTTTTTCCTCAATAAATGAAACTATTAATAAGGACTTTGGAAAATAATGGACAACTTACATAAACTGCATCAGACATCAGAAAATGGCAGTAGTCAAAACTTCTGCTTCAGTTACCTATGTGAGGGAAATGCTAAAGAGACAAATCCAAGACCGCACAAGTGTATGAAAGCCTGGATATCTTGTGGCCATGAAGGTCCTCATTCCACCAAGTGGGTGGCCACCCATGGGCCCATGAGACATCCGTGACTTCCCAGTTGCAATCACTACCTCTGTAGGCATAATAATGCTGTTCCTCTCCCAACTACTTTGCATCAGGCTGAACAGCATCCAAGAGAACAAAAAGAAAGATTCAAACACGTTTAATGGTGTTTTTCCCTGCATAGGGTTACAGAGTGTATTAGCCTCAACAGAATGAGTTTTCCAACAGTGACAGGACTTGGAGCACCAAACCACCAGCGTCTAACCTTCTTCCAGAGGCAGCACGCTGCACCAAAATCAGCCAAAAGGGTGTCCAAATGCTATAAAAATGAGGGAGGTGGCTGTATTTAAGCATCAATAAAATGAGTATATTTTACTAAAGTATCCACAAGATATTTCTGTCAGCCAACAGGGGTGGGGGTTCAGTTCTGCTTTTTGTTTTTCAAAGAAGATTCCTAGATTTCTATGAGAAAAATTATACTGTGTTAAAACTGAGAAAGAACTTCTCTTTCCGAGCAAGATTGCTCTCCAGGAAAACATCACAGACAATACCAACGCCTCAGTATATTTTCTCTCACTACTGGAGAAGGCCAGCGTATACCAAAAGCTGGCCGATGGTGCTTTCACCTTTACTCAAAAGCATCCAGGACTGGACGGATATTTTTGATATTTAGTGAACCCAGGCTGCAGTTTTCTCCTGGCCCTCTGCACAGGGAAGTCTCACTGCTTTGCAATGCAGAACAGAAGATATAGGACACTGACTGTATTTTCTCAAGGTATGGCATGCAAAAGGTTTGCGTAATTTCTTCACATTTGTTCTTTTTTCTTTTGTTTCTTTTGATAGCCACCATTCACCACTAATTAAAGCCGTTCTTGAAGCAAACCTTCTCTGGACAAATTTCCAGAAGTGAAGGCTAAATTCTTCTACCTCTTTCTTCAAACCTCTTCTGAGCCCCCGCTGTTAATTCAGACACTGGCAGGTAACATTGTCTTTCAGTCTGTTATGCAACTTGGCTTCCAACATCTGCAAGAACTAACATGTTTCTCCAGATAGATTTGCTTTCCCAGGCCCTGCCTTTTCAGCAATGTCAGATACTTCATGTAAAGTCGTCTCGATTTCCTTTGAATCCTGATTTTTCTAAATTCTTTGATTTTTTTCAGAGATAGGAAAATTCAGTTGTATATTTATCTTGAACTATCAAACACACTAGAAAGAACCCATCTGGGCTTCCAGGCACCATGGCTAAATAATAAAAATACAGTTAGCCTTATGCAAACAAAGGTGTACACATCAACCACCTCAAAATCATGAAGGGTAAAAAACTACTGCTACCACAGATCCCCCAGAACACAATCTTGATGATTGGTACAGCCCTTCCCACTCTGAAAGCTTCAGCCTTTGCTTTTAGCCCCAGAAAACACTGGGCATTCCAAAACGCAGTATTTTAAGTCACCTTCTGTTCTGGTATTTCCATGCACGCAATCATTCATTGTTGTGAATCATAAGAATACCAAACAGATATCTTTTAATCCTATCTGTAAATCTCTAGTTTTCTGTCTATGACTTTACAAATGTACGTAGTTAGAGACCTACACTTCTCCAGAAATGGTTATTTGAGATCAACCACTATGACAAAACATAGTCTTTGGTTTCTTTTTCATAGCTTGACTCATGCATCAAATTGCCTATATTTGAACACGGAGACGCAGTAAATTTGGGAAATAAAATAGCACAGTCCTTAGCTGGTGTCCACATTCTTCAGCTTGCCATCTTTCCCCCATTTGAAGCAAATATTTTTTACCACCACATGTCAATAAAACCTAAAAGCCAATAAAAGAGCATAGCTTGCATTGTGGGGTACCATTAAACAGAAATACATGGATGACTTCCAGTTACTTTAAGGCACAGTGAGTGTAATTCAGTAGAAGGCAAAAGAACCTCATTTACCACCAAGGATGTTTCTTTGTAAAACATCCCATATGTTTTTAGTATTATAACATTGAAAAACAAAAGTTTAAATCACCGGTATTCCTTTAAATGGGAATCTTTAAATGTGATTGTTTATTAGTTAACTTGCCTCTGCTTTTGTTGTTACTGCTTGAGATTTTAGGACAGCACCATTTCTGCAGAGACTAAACCAGGCAATATTAAGGGCTTTTTTTGCGATTCTAGGTCAAGGCATTTTGAAAGTAAGAAGCAACAGCTCTTTCTGCTGGTTGACACAGTCTAGAGCCCAAAGGCACGTGATTATGCCTTCAGAAAGGCAACAGCCACAGCACATGATGGTCATTTACTATAACCCCTGTCTTCTCATCAGCCCCTTTGCTTGGGGACAAAGAACAATTCCAGAACCAGAGTTTCTGAGCAAGCACTGTGAGATGTACAGCATGGCTCCTGCAGACGCTCAGAACAACAGATGCCAGTTACCTCCAGAAAACCACTCTTTCAGCAACCTGCTACACTTCCTTTACTTCCTCAAAATAAAAAAAATGAAAAACAAAACAGGAAAAGCCAAACCAAGGCAGATCAATCAAACTTTCCTTACGTTCACTCATTCCTTCAGAGAAGCCCACCAGGAACGTCAAAAAAGAATAACTAATCCAAGGCTAAGGAACCAAATGAAGACACCCCCAAGTCGAAGAAAACATGTCTCGCCCTGCAGTCAGCACAAAGGCATTTCCGATCGCTCTGCCACTCCATCGCTCTCCATTTCTCCAGAGAGAATCAGGGTAGAACCAATCACACGAGACATGGCTCCCAAGAACACAAACCATAGGATGAATCAGGCACCGGAGCCAAGGGATGAAAATAACATTGGACTAAGCGATCCCAAACTTTAAGAAAAACAGGAGCAAAGCAGACTCTTGGAAACTTAACCCAACATCTCAGATAATCCTGAAATAACATGATTGTTCTTACCTTTGCCATCTGTGCCTGCACGCCATTTGCTTTGAGAGATGCTACTGCTTTCTGTGCTGCTGCCGGACTGTCGAAATCTACAAAACCATAACCTGAAAAATAAACAGATAAATAGACATTTTCATTATTATCCATGTGTATGTGCACAGATAAAGATTTTATTTTTATAAAGAAGGAAACCCTTTCTGTTCTCTCACATTGTATCATACGTTTTCCAGTAGTGCTGCCACCACCATCAGCCATCCCACTCCTATTTCTCACACCTTTTCTCCTAAACCTAGCACGGTTTAAGAAACTGTGATGACTTGAAGCTTCCAAGCAAGGGAAAGTATGCAGCAGCTGGAAAGAGAAGGCATCTCTTTGTCCTAATAAATAGAAGGATCCTGGGAGCAGCAAGGGCTCACAGGGTCTCTGATTCTATCTCTTCAGTAAAAGGAGGCAGCAGTATGGCCCTCCTAGATATACAAAGCTACAGCTTGCAATGGCTGGTTCATGAGAAAACAACACCCTTTCCCCATTCCTTGAACCCATAGGAGGGTTAAGCTTCAGAGGGGAGAGCAGAAGGTCTCTGAAGCAGGCTGGGGCCATCTGTGTAGGGGCAGAGAGCTCAGTTTTCCAGCAGGTGGGAGCAATTAAGAGAGAAATCACAACCTGCACTCTACAAGTGACTGCCAGCTAGCTCTAGAAGGTGGTAAGATAATAAAGTCAAAGCCTGGTTAAACCACTTCCCTTTCATCTCACTGCCCTCTCTGCTGGAACAACGGCCAGATCCCTACTAGAAACTGCTTCAGGGTATCACCTGAACAGCAGCTTAGTGAGGGTAGATTTTAGGAATAATCATCTGCTTTTAAATGGCTTTCCTACTCCCAGTATTTGCATTAGTTTAGTTTATTAATCAGCTAGTCACTTCCTATCTTCTCTTCTTCCCTCTCCATTTTTTCTTCCTTTAACCAGCAAGATTGGTCCTTTCAAGCAAGAACAGTGCTATTAAAACCCTAGTGGATATCAACTACTCTAGAAGTATTTTTGTTTTCCTAAAGATACAAAGGAGGGCAAAGAGGACAAGAAAGGGACTTTTCCCAACATCAAAGCCCTTAGCTACCTCCGATCTTCAACAGCATTCAAACCTCTTGCTCATAAAGATTTCAACAGCTAGGAAGATCTAAAAATCTCACCAAGCACCTCTTTAGGCAGCTGCATATATTTCACAATCCATCCAGGGAATCCTCTGAAAACCCCTGCCTATATCTTATTAAGCAATTATAGTGCAGGTAGGCACGTGCTGCTCAGACAAGCTGAGGCCAGGGGCCACCTCTTTGGCATTTCCCTGGGAAGCCATAAGGATGAAACTGAACTGTTTGAAAGCTTTAATAATATTAGTACAAGCATATTTATAGCATAGCAGCTCCTTTGCAGACATCTCAATTTACTAGGTCAATACACACCATACAGGAGGCAACCACAGATATGCTTTTCTGCCGTATCCATTTTTATGCCTTTTGCCAGCCTTTCTTCCTGCTCCTGGGAGGCCTTATTGCCTCCCTCTCTGTACCAAATCTACGTCTAAGAGGGTACGCTTGTGATCACCTTGCCCCCAAGTTATAAACATCTCTTTATTATCATTTTGGTATGTATGCATTACTTGATATAAGGGTTAGTCCAACAATGGAAGCATTTTGTCCACATAGATGTTTTCGTTTTCTTGGCTTAAATCTCAGTCACAAAGTTTTATGAAAATGAAAACGAAATCAGAGAAAAAGAAACAATCAAAATTGTTTAAAAAACCACTGACTCGAAGAGTATGAAAAGCACTATTTTGATAAAGTCAAGATCTGAACTTTTCTGTTCTTTTCTTCCCTCAGTTTTCTGGGCTAGTTTTTTTTCTTGGTTTTGAGTGGATTTGGCCTTGAACAACTCTATGTTGGGCAGCAGATCTAATAAAGGCCACCATGAAGAAGTGCACTGGAGTTTGATCAACTTGGGGGAGAGGTGGAGAGTATTATATCTGTTCAGATTCTCCCATTTGATTTTCGCCTTTTATTGTTACTGAGTGTGCCATTTTTAAAACAGGTTGTTCTACACTGCATTTTGCTTTGCAGTGTTACCCAAGCTCTCTCTTTACTGCATAGTGGCGGTGAAGCTGATGCTGCTTTGAACCAAAAAAACCCCACAAGACAGTCAGAGTCCTCCCTGGATTTATCCAATGCCTTTGCCCTTTGGGAGAGCAACTACTGGGAGGAAGGAGGAGATACAACTACATGCAACTTCCATCTCATTAAATCAGAGATCCTGACAAGAAGACTGAGCTGCCAAGTGGGAAACCTGAAATGCCTTGGGAAGTCATGGGATGGCTTGGATCAAACCCAGAGCAGGTTATTTTTTAGGATTATAAAGTGCTCTTCTCAAGAGACTAAATTTTGTTTTATTTCTCACCACATTCATGCCCTAGAAATGCAAAAATAATTTCTAATATTGACATTAAAAATAGATAGTAGAGTTAGATTTTTGTATTTACCATTTGTGTAAGGACGTGCAGGATTCATGTATGCAGTAGTAAAAGGAAAATGATTTTTAATATGACTTTTCAGACAGCATGGTAAGTATCCACAGCTAAGTTAATATTGCTTGTAAACATAAACCGGAATATGTAAGAATATTCCAGTGTTGTATTATAGAGACCAAGTATATCTAACACAGTGACTTGTTGAAAATTAACATCAGTCGGCAATGCTTAAAGCCATTAATAGCTCCTAAACATGTATTCAATGGGTACAAGTGGCTATATAACCAGTAAAAGTCCTGAAACAAAAAAAACCCTTGCAGCTTTAGCTGCCCATTATGCACTTTAATATTACTACTCCCAGCCTCACTGCAGAGCTGCTTTTTTTCCTTCCCCCAAGTTCATTTTCATTCCAAGTATCTTTTTCTGGCTCTCCCCCCTCCCGACACATCTCTCCACCACACACAGAACATCAGGACAAAATCACTCCATGGCTGAAAACCCATCCAAAGAACATCAATCTGCCGCAAGGGAGGCCAAGTTCCCAGGCTGTTTCAGCATTCAAGTATCCTTACAAGAACCCTGCAACACTATATAACAGAAAACCAGGCACGCTGCCTTTTCACACAGTTTACGTTCTTCCTTGTAGATGTTTATAGCCTATGTTGGTGACCAACACTAACATATTTCATCTGTTTATAATCTCACTTCATCTTTTGGGTATGGAGCACTAACAAAGTAGCTCTGCCTTTTTTGTTTGGGGTTGGGGGTTGTTTGGTTTGGGGTTGGTTTGGTTTATGTACTTTCTGGGGTAGATATCAAGTTTAGTCCCCACAGAAGCTAAAGAGGGGTATTGGGATACCCCCTCCAGCTCTCCCTATAGGGTAAACAAATGCCCAAACTCCCTGTGCCGAGAGTCCTTCCCTCCTGCCCAGGCTGTGGCCAGAGCAGGCTCAGGCTGGCAGAGTCCGACTGCTCAGGCTGCCCCTGGCAGGTACAGTAGGGCGGCTCTGACTGCCCAGGCACCCATCCCTGCTCAGATCACTATTCCCTGGCTTCTCCTGGGAAGAGGCAGCTGGGTGGCTGGAAGCCTCCCCTCCAGAGGGATTCAGACCAAGGTCTGCCAATAGGATACTGCTGCTCAAAGAAAACATCTACGTTTCTTTTTCCTCTTTTAAAAACAAGTGCAAGCCACAACAGCCCCACCCTCTGCTAGGCTCAAATTCCATAGATTTTAAATTTTTTTTTCCCCTTTTTGTGTGTGGACTGCCTCATAAACATTCTCGTCAATGGATTATTTTTATTTTTTCCCCCATTTTTTGTGAAAAAAATCATGAAAAATGTACTCAGAGTCTAAACAGGACATTCAGACTCTGCTTGTAAGAATCCATCACCACCACAGGAAACCAAAACCAAAACTATTTCCCCTTTTTTTAATGAAGCATCCTGTCCTTTTCATTCAGTGCTCCAAATGCAACAGGGAAAGCTACGTTATCCCCTGCTGCTTCAAGGGAGGGGAACTGATTTTATCAATAACATGAGCCCCTCCGCTCAAGTGTGCTTACGCCGAGGGTGACTTTGGCACTCCAGTGCTACAAGTATTACAGGATGTCGAGATTTTCTTGGGGAATGACAGATTACTAGTTTGTACACACAAACACACACACACAAAAACCCCAAGACAAGACTATCCAGATTAATTGTTAAACCTTTCATCTAAGAAAGAAAACGCCTGTAATTTTGTTTTGGCCTGATGCCATTAGAGCTAAATAATTAAATTTAAGGAATAAAACCAGTGTTTCTGTACCTGTGGGGGAAAGAAAACAGCTAAGCATCAGCAAGCAGAAGTTTATAGCTAGCTGCAGTAAGTGCTACCCAAACACACTGGCAGATACTAAACATCTCCGTCTCCTATAACCCAAACGGCTGGGGGCCTCCCAGTCTCAGTTTCTCAGTTCCATAATTAAGCTTGGCAGCAGGTTCAAATGAATTAAAACTGAATGTCACTATTTCCTCAACAAATCCCTCATCCTTGTTTTTTCTTACTTGTCAGGAGAAGACCAGCAGAACAGCAATTAGTGGTAAGCAGTGCAGTGAAAAAGAACCAAGTATACACTAATTAGGTCACTCGCCAAACACATTCATTTCATTGGCAGATTTAATCAATGTTTTCCTGAAATGTCTTAAATCTCCTATGCTAATTTAAAGTTTTGTTATTGTTGTTACTTTAAACACAGATGGGATGCCTGGAGATTTTCAATTGCTTTCTGCAAATCCATTTCAAAATAACAACCCCTCATATAGTACATCATCAAAATTTAGGCACAGGTTTTAGGAAATGGCCTCTAATTTTATGCCAACATTTCTGTGCCTGCGAATACCTATGGGTACAATTTTGTGGATTTAAGTAATTGCAGGTGTGTAGAACTCTTAGACATCAAACTCTGAATTGCCCTGACTGATCGGGTACTTAAGGGTAATGCCAAACAATTTAAGGGACTGCCTGCCTCTTGCGGTTCCCACAATTACCACCAAGTGACGGAGTGGTGGCACACAGCAAAGACCTACTCACACCAGCTCACATAGGCTTCACAGTCCACCTCTGGGAAGCTCCACTCCTTTAGTGACAGGAGCAAGGGCTTGGCTGCCTTTTTGGAAAATTGAGTCAGCTCCTCTGCTGCTGCTGAAAGAGGCATTTGCTACTGGAAGTGAATAGGAACAGGTTTAAGGATACCATGGAAGTTTGTTCCCCCAGTTAAGACTTCCAGCCAGCACACTCACAGCACTTTGTTGCATGGAAGACTTTCTCCATCAGCGGATGTCACTGCTGATGCCATGGGAAAGGGAGCTGTCACGGCCACTGAACTAATCTGGACTCATGCCAGCCTGGCTCTGCCCGCTGTCCTGCCCTGACCAATGTCTCCAGATCCTCACAGTGGCTCCCTCCTTCCTGATGGTTGAACTGGCTTGCCCACAGCCCCATGACCACCAAGTGGTACGAAAGAGCAATCACGCAGTCTGCAACAGCTCCGCACGCATCCCAGCGCTGCCCTGATGACCCAGGTGAAAAGAAAATAAAAAGCAAAGAGCAGAAGCGTGCCTTCCCAGAAGTGAGGAGCAGAGCACCTCAGCATGTAGCTGAGCTGGAGCTCCACCCATAAAGGCAGCTGAAGCTGTGCAAATAAGGGAGGATAACGTGGGGCTGGTGATCTCTCAGCCTCACAAGACCAAACACCACAACTGATCTCTGACCAGGTGCCTCTAATAAAATCACATGAATTCAAGCAAATGCTCCGCATTTTGCAACAACACGCACACACAGGCACAGAAAAAGGAGATGTGACAGCTGATGTTCCCAGTTCGGAGACTGGCATGGACTCTGGATATTAATTCAACTAATGTGCCCATGTAATTAATCTTGTGTTTTGTGTTGTTTTTTTTTTTAAGTAGATGTACATCTAAATGTACCAACGGAGAGCTCATGCATACTGGGGAACTCTTCCGGTTCCACTGAAGTCAACAAACCCACTTCAACAAAAGTGTTAATGCTTTGTTTCTGCAAGCTAACAACTTTCCATCAACAGAAGAACACATCTGGCCTGCAAGAGGAGAGATGCAGACTGACAGCTGCCCCATGCAGCTCACTCCTGCACGTCCCTCCACAGAGGGACTCCAGCTTTCCCGTTCTCCCAGCTTAGTGTGTTTGACTTTGGCCCAATGGCTATTTTGGCAACATAAAATTTGTGTTAGTTTTCCATAAAATTACATAATAGTGTAAAATTTTGTTTTTCAATATAAACCCAGATTTGCTTATATGTAATTACAATTTTGTTATACCTAAAACTGTTTTTTCTAGGTCTGATGTACCAGACCACTTGGAACTCTGCTTCCCACTGGGTTATAACATTAATAATATACGGAAGTTCCCAGTCCTTGTTTCTGATCATCTGGAATTCAATAGATTGGAACTGAAATCGAGAACAGACAAGACTGACTCATGCCTGTTGAGTCTTCAAGAGGTGTAGGCTGTTTGGACAAAAAGAAGGATACAGCTGTCTTAAGACAATGCTTGCCTTATTTCATTAGTCTTTTTGTTAACATTGCTCAGAATTTCGGAATTCATAATCACTCCCAAAAGGGGCTGTGATGAGAGAAAGGAATACCAGCCTAGGGAAGAGGCAGCAGTCAAAACTACTTGTTAAAAAGAGAAACCTTGAAATAAAATAGATTTATCAAAAACATTTTTTTAACTTTATGATCTCACCTCCTGACCTATCTGTATACATAGATGTATATGTTTGAAGACACCATCACAAAGTTTTTACGCAAACACCAATATATATACACAATTAAGGAAATATAAAATAATCAGCGAGACATTTCTCCTTCACCTTTAGATGAAGCCACTTGGATTTCATGAGAACCCAAGTCAATTTAAGTTGTAAAGTTCACTTTTGCCCAGCACTTATTTAGAGTGTTTCTTCAAAGGCAGTATTCATTCTGACAATCAGGTAGCCCACAAAAAAGTGATTATCCAGTAATTTACTATGCAATTTTCAGACGTTGTTTTATGCTTAGATAAAGAATCAAATTAAAGTCTTATAAGCCTTGGAAAATTAGAGTTTGCAAGCAAAGAGGTTGAAACACCCTTGAACACAAAATTACTGAAAACAGCTTTTTCTTCCATTGCTCAAATCACGCTAAAATATTCCTACAGCTCCAAAGGCTCCAAGTAATAGTAAAATAGTCTACATTATTACTATTTTTAAACCTCTAATTTATAAAAATGTTCTCGGTGGCTAGAAAGTGGTGAATCATCACCTTTTAATTAAAACAGCTAAAATATAGTTAGAAAAATAATTGGAAATGGAGTCTTAAATGCGAGAAAGAAAAGATAGGCCCTTCATTTCAGATGACTCCCCAGAGACACACCTACATTGTTAAGTATGCATATACAACTGAGGTTTTGTGTTTGCTTTAGCTTGATATGGAAATACGGCACAAAACCATCACTTTGATTATGTTTCTGCACTGATTTCTTTTACTCCTTGCAATCTTTCAATCCCCTTTATAACAACAGAACCGGGGAAGAACAGCATCATAGGTAACTACCAAACAATTTTTAGACATCTGTTTGCAAACACATTCTTAATTTGAACATTCAATGACTTTGATGTAAAACGAAATGTATATGAATGCAGGTTATTATTAGTTGCACAACTAATTAATGATAATTGTTTACATGCAAAACTGAAGTATGAAACTCATGAGAATCTTCTCTTATGTTTCAAAACGTTACTAAATTGAAACATTTTTTGCAGTCTCTCATAAGTGAAAGTAACAGAGAAATGTATAAAATTTTGGTATGTGCAAAAGAAGTACTTATTTAATAAATAACCAACTATAAATATATATGCATGTGCATTATTCTGGTAAGTAATCCTTCTGAAAACATACTCCTGAAAGAACAGAAGCAGACCTCAAAACTGACAAAAGGGCCCTGTGAAATACGGTTGCAGTAACAACGGCAAGGGGGAGCAGGGCGAACAGTACAAATTTAGCATATATACCTATTGAGAAAATGATATTGCAGTTGACTACCCTCCCTCATCATTTACATTGCATTCTTGGCAATTCAGAACCACGAAGACTGGCAAACTGGAGATAATTCTAGAAGGAGCACAGATATAGCCATAAAAATCCAGGTTTTGGAAATAGCAGAACTTCATTTGATTATCAATACAACAAACATTTGGGGCCTTAAAAATGAACCTATATGACAGTAAATACCTGTGGGCAACTAAATTGCAGCACGTGACCAGCATAAACACCGAGACTTAAGACTTCATGAGGACTTGTCAAAGAGCAAAAATGCTGGTGAAAATAAACCAAGAGGGAAGTAGAGAAATATTTCCCGGTGTTCTGCAAACAGCACGAACTTGGATTAATCATACAAAGTCAATGATGGAAAACTCATTGCTCGAGTTACTAAATATGGCCTGACTAAAGAAGAGAACATATTGCAAAGCTTGCAGTGGCAGAAGGACAAGAGATAAACACAATTTTCCATCTTTAACTTCTGAAGATACTCTCTCTGCAAGTTCCATTGATTCACTGTCAAAATCTAAAATGAAGATTAACTCTATTTTTATATACCAGGAGAGCTCACGCCTACAATTTCCATACAAACCAACATATGATTTCAGAGTACAGTTATTTAGGACCATAATATTTTTTTATCGGTGTATTAGTTCTATAATGCAATCACTAAGATTTTCTTTACAAGACTTGTTTAGCATAAGACATTCATTGTGGCTCTGCAGCTGAGCTAAATTTCACACTTGAAGCAGTGATTGAAGAAAGCAGAATGTTCTCCCAAAAAAAAAGCACTCCAAGAGCAGTGCTTGGTTATGTATTTACATAGAAGGGATGGAAGGATACAATAGCAGTTTCTTCCCTTGACTGAAGAAATATGGTGTGACTCACAAGTGATAATATTTTGCAATACCCAGAACAAAACAGAACTTGCAGCTTCAGATTGAGATCTCCTACTCTCAGATACAGACTTATGGTATTAATTAATACCTTCAATGAAAAATTAGACAGAAACCTCATACCCAAAATTGAAAAAGGGTTCCCTTTTTATACAATTATTTTTCATATTCACTTCCCTCTCCAATTACAGCAACGTCCAGATGCTAGAGTCCCAAAATACCACAAGAAAGACTATTTTCTTGGTATTTCCAGCCGGCAGGAAACACTGACACTCTCATGAGAAAGTTTGCTCTTCTGAGGTTTCATGCTCAGTTATGCAGACTCCAGAGCTTTACTTAGCTTGGATAATGTTTGGGTAAGATATGAAACCAAATCTCTTGAGATCTGTCCATCACTTATTTTAGAGCTGAGCGACTTGAGTAAAAAACCTGGTGTAGAGAAATGGTTTAGAAAAAACATAATTAGCCATTATCTCCAAAAGCTCCCAGAACATGAGTAG
>VZTM01021589.1:0-12281 GCA_013400555.1 Jacana jacana
AGAGTTCTAAGCCCAATTTATCAACCTGAGAATCTCAGTCTAACAAATTATCCAAATTTCAATATTTAGCAATTATAATTTCTAGTTACACTAACTTTGATAGGTCTGAAAATTTAAAGCACACCTTGGTTTTGACACACCAGTAGCCTAAATGCAATCAGCTGAAGTACATGTAGGATACCACTACAGTACTTTCAGAGCAGCTTTGTCTCATTGCCACCCAGGCAAGTTCCAGGTTGCAGAAATTTCATTGGAAAGCAATACTCATGCAACCTGTTATATACAAGTAACAAGTTACATACAGAAAAGGTCTTCATCTGAATATTTCTATTAATTAAAAAAAAACAACACAAAACCAAAAACCAACAAACCAAACCAACAAGGAATTCTATGTGGATTCTTAAAATACATCTTTTAGAAGTGAATACAGGGTTCTTCTGGATCCTATGGATGATGTATGATTAACATCCTTTTGGTTTCTTCCTGTCTCAGATGCTCACACATAGAGAATTTAGAACCTCTCTGCTTATTGCTGAAAGTAAAGTTCTCATGTTAGTACAACAGAGATCCAGAAATAATTACAGTATTATCATGAATATGAACATCCAGCTGGGATTTAAATCCCAGAGAGTAACACAGAGCACAAGGAGTAATGCATTAAAGCTGAATTCTCACTAGTGAATTGAAGGTTTTGTGGTTGGTACAAAATGTCTGTGCTAATTGGAAATTAAAGACACAAGAGAGGAAGGAAATAAGCAAAGCTTCTGAGAAAAGCCTGGAAAATGGTAAATGTGTTTGTTCAGGAAGATATTTTAAATGAAATGCCTAATACCCTAGTCATACTGAATAAGATTTTTACAGCTTGGATAATCAAGGTTAGAACTAATCTCCTCTTGAATTTGATGACACAAATACATATATTGGCCTGAAGACAGTACTGTTCCATAGCACCTTTTAGTCTTCTGACATTTGTCAGCTCTGTGCTACAATAGAAACAGTTTTTGCATACAACAGGAACAACAGGAATTCAGTTTGAGTTTCTTTTACTGGAGGAGTCTACAGAACTGTGGCCGTAAATGTATTCCTAATTAAAATCTAAAAATGGATATATTTCCATGAGATAGCTGTATGTATATATGCAAACCCACACTGTATATTGTAAATAGGGAAGGTTTTGAAGGCTACCTTTTTTATCAGTGCATTCAGTTCATCTGTCTGTCAGCTAGGACCACTGACTTCTGTGAACTTGGCTCAAAGTAACTGCTGTCTCGATAACTAGAGCCATTCCTCATCATCTGACAAGGCAGTCAAAACTGACAGCTTGGCCATCAAAAGGAAGAAGAAGGAAAAAAAGACAAGTAGGAAGCTCTGGGAATTCTGTTTTATATGCAGATCAGCTCCAGGAAATAGGTAGTTCCATAGGTAGAAAAAAAGTATTTAGTGCTTAGACCATATTAAATATATGTGACATTTTACACGTTGGCAGAACATTCGATCCAAATAAGTAGTTTTAGGAAAACTTTACATTTGATAGAATTCCACTTCAGTAAGATTAATTTTCTGTTTGTTGTTTGTTCTGTGGGGTTTTTTGTTTGGTTGTTTTTTTTAAGCAGCAAACCCCCCTCCCTAATAACAGGACATTGACAGAACTGCTACTATTTTTTCTCACAGTACCTATGAATTTAATGGAGAATGAATGTTTTAACCAGCCCTTCCTCTTGCATGCTTGTTTGATTCAGTGTTTTTATTTACTTCTGTTAACTTCTGCACCTTTTATTTCTGATTCAGCACTTTCTGACCCCAGATCAAGTATAATTTTAAATTAATGATATTTAAAATACTTGGGCTACAAGTTGAAGGAAAAAATGGCCTTCAGAAGGTTCTTATATTTATTTTGCTATGTTACCTTCAGCAGTAACCATGAATGTTAAATGGTCTCATAGCATTTAGAGAGAATATGGATTTAGTTCTGTAAGTCAGTAGCTACTAATCCAAACAATAATGGTTTATTGCCTTGGTATCTCCACGAGGAAAAAGAAGGAATCCACACAGCTGTGCTTGAAATAGCAAATCTAGAAATACAAGTGAGAGTTGATATCTATGCATTGATGACAATATATGGATTAGTACTGTTTTCATGGGTGGCTAGTACTGGCCTTTAGGAACAGGTGGAAAATACCACATCTCTCATGTATCTCATCTCTTAATTAGTATGATTCATCTACTACTTACTTTTTAAGGATTTATGCCAATGTAAAATAAAACTTGTATTGGTGTTAATTTCTTGATGGTTAAGACTGTGATGTAGACGGTGGATTTCCAGAAGGGACATCCCTATCCTATAGGAAGGAAGGTGAGTAATGCAGATGGTTGTACTTTTTTGTTCAATGAATAATTGATTAGTGATCCATAAACCAGGTCATAGACACTTGTACCATTGTCTTTCTTATGTGGTGTCAAACCAAGAGACTGATTATACAGCAAACTTTGCAAAAGTAGTCTTGGATTGGTAACAGTAGCACTGCTATTTTCACCATCATATAAAATTACATTGAAGTTATAACTGATGCTGTATAGTGTTATTGAAAACTGTTGATAATTATTTTTTAAAATACTACATATCTAATGCATTGCACGTTGTTGTAATGTATCAGAAAATTTTTAGGAGTAAGAAGAAAGTGTCATCTTCATTTAGGAAGGAACTTTAAGCAGATGCCGGTTTGGATATATAGCTAAGAACAGTACTAGGCTTTACGGCTGTATCTAGTGTTGTCTTTGGTAAATCACATCACAGGGGAAAGAAGTTGATACATTTTGATGAGGTACTTGTACCTCTGACCGAGTTTTAATTTTGGGTAAAGTGGCAGAAAATTATTTAAATGGCATTGCTCAGGGTTTCATCAGAGTGAATGATATAAAATCTGGCCTGGAGCCCAACACATGTCCCAGATCTGCTCGCGTCCAAGCAGATCTGATGCTGTTTCCACTTTGCTTTTTATGAATGTATTCTATGGTAAACTTCCTCCTTCAGAGACATCATTTTTGCACTCCCCTTTATGAAGTGCAAAGGCATTCTCCCTGCCTTGTTATCTAGGTCCCATTCACAGAGCATAAAATTATGACATTTTATTCTTTATGTAAATGTATTGTAGGGAAGTAAAGCAAATAAAAAATAATGAGAAGATGAGCTTTGAGGGTACTGAAGAAGGAATGCAGTATTTCAGTGAAACAAGTGGCAGCCAATAATGCTGCCCTGTTTTATCTTTTTGAACACATTTTACATTTCATTCTAGTGCTTTGCATTAATTCACATAATACGCCTGTTGATAACAGGTTTATTTAAAACTCATTAAAAGTTAGAGAGAACTGAGATTTGCATAGAGAAAAATGTCTTTGGAACTTTTTGCTTTTCCCCCTTCCTACCTTTTTCAACCCTCAATATGCACAGCAAAAGGCTAATACGACAGATGTCAATCAAACTTCTGTTGGCATTATTTGACAGTATTTCTCAAAAACCTTCACAAAAAGGAAGTAGGCATAGGATCTAGGCCTGCCAAATTTGTGGAGACTGTGAGCCTAAGGCAGTCCTAACTGCCATTATTGGGAATTGGGATCACTTAAAAGCACTCCAACAGGGTAGACAGGCCTCGTGGTCCAGTGATTCTTATTTCTGAATATGTGAGACCTTGGTGGTGCCAGGCTGAGAGCCCCGGAGGGAGTGACTGTCATCTGCTCAGAGCAGCACCTGCTCTGCTTCTCTGCCACAGCTTGTCAGAGTACCCAAATGCCCACATTTGTGGCTCATTTCCAGCAGTAGAAATAGTTTTGTTTTTTCCCCCGTGATCATTAAGTTCTTGGCTGTATTCCTAATTCTGCCAACGAGGAGGCATGTGAGTAACAATTGTTAAAAAATTGGGGATGTGGATACCTGGCCATTTGAAACTGGGGGGATAAAGCATGTATAAACCATCAAGTATGTTAGTGATGCTGAAGTATCTAATAACCTTTTCCTTGTGGCTGCCCTACAGTAAATCTTCTGTTATTCATTGTGTTAATTACACTCTAGCATATGTACTTGCACAATAGTGAAACTTCTGTAGGTGGCATCTAAGCAGATGTCACTCTAACCTCGGTAACTCTAAATGCACTGTGACCTCTTTAACCCATTTGCCTTGTCCTAGCTATCACATTTATTTACGTTTTTTTTTTTCTGTGATGCCATAGGAAATAATGGTTGCCACAGGAACTGCTGCAGTTGTGAAGAAGCAGCCATGTAGTTGTCGTTATACCACGTGAGGGTAGAGGAAGAGCACGAGCAGCTCCACGAGGGATAAGTCATGCTGTCTCTGCAGTCAAGACTTCAGCTTTCTAACTACATCATGGTTTGGGGGTAATATTTGCTGCACACTTTCTGGAGGTCAAAGGGTTAGAAGCTGTCAGCCGGCTGCAAGGAATAACTATGTTTTGCTTTTGACATGACTAGCTAGAAAGTTGTTAGCTCTCTACTGGAAGCAGAGGTGTTTCGAGACGTTGTCTGCAGACTAATTGGTACAGCACTCTGGGACCTTTCAGTAAGTCAGCTATCAAAAGTCAGGCTTATTAAGGAGCATGGAGAAGTACATTTCTCTCATACCTGAAATCTAGCTATTGACATCAGTATTTCACTGAATCAAAGCAAGCTAGTACTGGGCTGTTGGCATTTGACTAGGTAAACATCTCCCATGGGCTGCAGGAGGAGAGGTCAGTGTCAGGCAGCCATGTGTTGTAGATGTTCCCTCCTCTTCCTGGGAAGCTGATTTCTGTGTTAGCTGTGGAATTTTCTTCCCTTTCTTCTCTGTTTCTATAATTTGGGGTGATCATAGCCACCTCGGTGTTCCTGCCTCTCCCATTTGTTGTTACCTGATGTGGGTGCCAGGAGAGTGAGGGCTTTGCTGTGATAACATAGGTTGGAAGTACAGGTGGGGACTGCGCTTCCTAAATCCATCTGTGCTGTCTCCTTGGCTTGCTGCCAGAAAGAAATGGTTCCTGGCCTTTTTGAAGAGGGGGCCCCCTTTTTCACTTAAATTTCCTCAGTAGACCGCTGATCTCAATGGAGAAATAAAGCAGCTCTTTGCTCCTCTCTAGCAGTTTGCAATAGCCAAAGTGAAGGAGGAAATTATTTTAGGAGAGAGCAAAGACAGAAAGGATAGGAATGTGGAGAGGGTGCTGGTGGAGTCAGAATTTGTTTTCTCTTCTATGTGAGACAAGCCATGCCAGGGGTCTGAAGGAAATTCTTTAGCACACACCCGCTCTACTTGATATGTTGTGGTTTTTATCAGGGTTTCCCTACTGTGTACTTTTTACTAATTTAGGTACAAACAGTTATAACAGCTACTTCTTTTCATTGTTTGGCTTGCAATGGAGAAACTGTCAAAATGAAAAAAAAAAAACCAACTAGCAGTGAAGTAAAAAACCAAAAAAAGTATTACACAGGTAGGACTGAAACAACCACTGCAATACAAGCTGAACTATTGGTCCTGGAAAGTAGGGGTAGTGAACCAAAGTTAATGAAAGGTCAAGGGCAGTGTTATTTTACAGAATTCCTTCAATGAGATAGCATTTAACAACAAGCACTGAAATACTCAAGAAAGGACTAGGATAGCTTAATAAATTAAAGTATATTCTTACACAAAAGAAGTTAACTGAAGAAGTAGGGTGGATCTCAGTCAGGCAGTTGTTCCTAGGCCGTTGCTTTGCTATATTTCCACACTGCTTGTGGTTTTATAATGTGTTAGGATGTAACAATGGTGATTTATCTTTTGTTGTGCAAGCTGACTGCCAATTTTATTGCATGAAGCTGGCTGTTTAATTATTTGTCCAAAAAAAAAAAAGACAAATTAAAAATCATAACAGAGTAGCGGATACTTTTGACATTAGATTGCTTTTACTTCCACAGTCTCTGACCCTCTGATTTATGAGGTGAAGCTAGTAGGTAGATCCTATTGCAAAAGTGAGGGAAAATTATTGAAGATTCTGAATTACTGTCTCAATAGTATTTTCTCATGTTAATGGCATGTTTCAACTCTTGGGCTCAACGTTGTGCAATAAGTCTTATATAGTCACCAACATATTAAAATATATATTAGAGGATGTATATGATCCTATACATATGATGATATGTATATGTCATATATATACATATATATACATCATATGTATACATATGATGAGATGTATATGATCATATACATATGATGATATGTATATTTGTTCCTCAGGGCTCAGTACTAGGGCCTTTCCTTTTTAATATTTTCATCAATGATATAGATAAGGACATAGAAAACACTATTAGTAAGTTCGCAGATGACACTAAGTTGGGTGGGAGTGTTGATCTGCTTGAGGACAGGGAAGCTCTACAGAGGGACTTGGATAGACTGGATAGATGGGCCAATGTTAATGGCATGGCCTTCAACGAGGCCAAGTGCCGGGTCCTGCACTTGGGCCACAACAACCCCAGGGATGGCTACAGGCTTGGGGCAGTGTGGCTGGAGCTGCCTGGCAGAAAAGGACCTGGGGGTGCTGGTCGACAGGAGGCTGAACATGAGCCAGCAGTGTGCCCAGGTGGCCAAGAAGGCCAAGGGCATCCTGGCTTGCATAAAGAATAGTGTGACCAGCAGAAGTAGGGAGGTGATTGTCCCCCTGTACTCAGCACTGGTGAGGCCACACCTTGAGTATTGTGTCCAGTTCTGGGCACCTCAGCACAAGAGAGATATCGAGGTGCTGGAGCGAGTACAGAGGAGGGCAACAAAGCTGGTGAGAGGNCCCAGGGGTCTCTTCCAACCTAAATGATTCTATGATTCTATGATTCTATGATCTTTTTAATACACCATAAGATACCTCTTTTTATTTTTAGACTGTTCAGTACTAAATTTCTTTCTTAAGCCATGCATTTATCTTTCAGCTCTGAAGAACCCTATTTTAAGTGAATTAATACATAGTATAGCTGCCATTCATATCTTTTAGTGTACTTCATATTTTTCCTTTCTGATAATTTGGATTGTATGGTTGTGGAAAATTACAGTTGCATATATGGAGACTGGCTGGGCAAAGAGCTCAAGAGCCCTTTGAACTAAGAGGAAGGAATAAAAAGAGACAGTATATCAAGGAGTTGCTGTACAAGGTGGCTGAGAAAAGAAACTACAGGAAGAGGGGGCCCGCTGAGGTTTGATAAGAAGCCCAGGTGCCAACCTTGGGAACCAGTGATAATATAGGACATGAGTGAGTGAAAGTGATGGTGATGTGGACACTGAGAGAAATGCTTCAAAGAACTTTTGTCCTCAGACACAGATGAAAGTGTTTTCCTTTTTTCCAAAGAAGTATGGAAGGGTGAGTTGGTTGGTTCTGGGATAGAGATTGCAGAAGAATCGCAGTCTCGTTGTCCATTCTTTGGAAGGAAAGGATGGTAAGGCATCAGACAGTAATGCCGTCACACAAAATTTTCAGGAAGACACAGCTTATCTGGCTCATTCTGTGAATGAAAAGTACACATAGAAAATATCCAGTAAATAACACAAATCTATCAATTGTAACATCAGTGTTTCTTGCAGTTCTTCAGAGAAATTAGGAAGCTTGTACACATGTGTTAGGCAGCCCCACAAAACCGTAAGTGCAGGGTAGAGGTGATGTATTTTTTATGAGATTTAAAATATTCATAGATAGCATCTGAGCTAGCCCAAGATAGAAAACTACTTTCTACTAGGAAACCACCTAGATGGGCAGGTTTAATAGCCCATGGACCACCATATTGTATCAGCATGCATGCCATTCACAAGTGCTAGTGTCATTCACATGCATGCAGGTGGTTGTAACCAAGCTTCTAATTTAGTGATGGACCATTTTATCTGATGTCAGAGTCCTTCAGCTGTTTTCTGTGTTGAATTGATTGATAACTTCTTGATGTCAAGCTTAGCAGTATGTGTGCTTTATGGGCTTTCAGTGGATGTGCCAGCAAATTTGCTATCCACATTTGTGTCAAAACTCTTGTTCTTAGTTTAGTGCAATTGTGTGGAGGAAGTAAATTCTGGATGGTGGGATATGGCAAGAAATCCTTTGTTTCACTTTAATTTTAAGGATTTCATTTTTTAAACTAACTAGCCAGGATTTTTTGCCTTTTGTACATGTTATGCACCATAAAAGTTTTCATTGCTTTGAAAATGATTCAGTTTTTGAGCTTGAAAACACGCAATTTTGGTGTGGGTTTTCATGTCATTGTACTGTCTTGCTAACTAACATTTTAACTCAAGTGCTCATTCTAAATATGAAATTATTTTTCTGAGCATCGTTTTCTGATAGGTGGTTATATCATTGTTGATTAGTTGGATAGCATTGGAAGGAATCTGGGACAGAAACGGATCTCAAGGATGCAGGTATTTTAGAAAGAAAACACAGATGTAAACCTAGTTCTGTGCTGTGGCATACATTCAACTGGCTGGTGTTGTTTGTTCTTTGGCAGTACAAATAAGGAGGAATTCAGGAAGCAGCACATGTGCATTTAAGGAGATTAACTGTTTGGTATGGTGCTACATAAATAAATCAATGTCTGTTACTGAGTTATATTTCTAATCTTCTCATGCCATGCTCTGACGAAGGTACAGCTCCCTATCTGCTGCTGCTGGTGTATTTTTGGGGGGTTGTCTTAGGGGCTTTAAGTGAATTTAAAAAAGTAAACATTAGAACTCTGTCAAAAGGTCTCATTTTTTAGATTTGTGGATAAGAGATGAAGTATTTTTCTTATTTTTTTTTCTTTAAAAGGTAAGACATGGACTTTGCTAAGATCAAGTCATTTTTCAGTGTTACAAAGCCTAGAGGAACTAAAATGTGCTCCCTGGTTCAATTCTGTGGCTTGAAGCACCTTTCCATCATGGGGCACCAGCCAGCCGTTTCCTACATACATCCTTGTTTGCCTAAAAACCTTTCTGTATTCCTGCATACATATGTTCAGGGACATTCCCAAATGACCTGTAAGGACACTAATGGTATTTAGATAAGCAAAGAACTGTATTCATAATATTGCCCATTATTATGGGCATAAAGTGCTTTTAAATGAAACCTTTTTCTTCTTTTAAAGAAGAATTTTCTATTCTCTTACGCTATGATTTTCATTAATCGTGTTGTTCTCGATGTTGTGATATTGTCTCCAGAATAAATGGTATTAAGCCAACGTAAATAAAATAATTACTGAGAGAGATTTGTAATTGAATAGACAACTCATGTATGATTAAGCCCCAACTTTCTGCTACATTTATTTGTTAGACATTAGCTTTAAGTTGATTTCTTTTTTCCTAGCATATTTTTCCATTAATTAGTATGACTTAATTTATCATTGGTGTATAGTGTCAAACATTTAGGGGTATATTTGAAAAACTAAAATGCTGTTTGAGTAACTTTAATCTTTGCATTTCTGAATTCCAAAACAAATGTATAGTTAAGTATGGGGGAACTTACAGCACAGAAACATGCAGGTCTGACCAAACAGCAGCTGGTTTGAACGGTTTTCATGTTTATAATAACCAGTGTCCTCTGAAATAAAAGCAAAAGTATAAATTTTACACTAATAATAATGATGAAAATCCACCATTTAACTTTTTTTTTTTTTTTTAAAAGCCTATAGATTGTATTGTGGCTTTATTGTATCACAACACAAAGGTAGACTGAAAGTGAATGAAAATCTGTTGGTGGATAGCTTTGTGTGAAACGAATCATCCTTTACTTTACGGCCAGGTATTTTTCAAGGAGTAGTCTCTGGTTACTCTGTTGAATACAAATTGCAAAAACCCTACAAGCTACAGATAGTTATCTGGGCTTTCAAAGCATGTATTCAATCTTCAGGAAAGCTGCTGGAATAGCAACTCTCTAGGCTTTGTTGCAAAACCTGATTTAAAGCATGAACCAACCTTTCAAGTTTTTCCTCTTTGTTCTGCCTTTGTTCTTTGTAAATAAAGTTCAAGGAAAGGCTCAAAGAGGAGAGTAATTGTTTCTCATTCCTATCCAGTTATTGACCCTTCTGTCAACTGCAAACATGTTGAGTGGTCGCAGGTAAGAGTAAGTACTGTATGTAGATATGTATGTAACGCATGTAGGTAACGCATGTATGTAACGACCCAAACACCAACTTCATTAAAGTCCTTGTCACCAAATTTCCATTAGTCACTGCCATCTCGATTTGTATGGATGGTTAACCGGAAAGTTTTCCAATCGCTGTACATCTTGGAAAAAAAATCTTCTTTTAAACCAGCAAGTACTTCCTGCTCGAAACCACACTCCTTGGAGGTGTTTTACTCAGAGACAGACATAATCTTATGGAAAATGTAGGAAGTTGCAGCAGAGCAAATGTTAAGCAAATGATGGTGCAGAATGATACGATACAATGAATTATATATATGTGTCTTTTAAAGTCCGTTTCTAATGTCTCTCTGGTATCTGCAAAGCTGCCGTGGCAGTTACATGTCTTAAAAAAGCATAATTTAAGAACAGTACTCTGTTGGTGACACCATTGTAACAATGCTGAATTGGTGTGTTTGTTCAATAAGGGTGTTTCACTGACTTGGACCCATCCTTTAAGTTTAGCTGTCAATGAATAGCTCAAAAGCCACTGCTGGTAGAGTAAGAGGCATCTTGTACTTGTAACATAAGTTTACTTTAGCTGAGTAGGAGTCTTACTCAGAGATTACCTTTGTTTTCCATGATTTCTCCCTTGCTCTATGCTAACGTTCCTGTGGTTGAGTTGTTTATTGAAAGGGCACACGCATCACACGTGTGTTTACGTGGCAGCTGCAATATTCTCTTTGAATTTCTGTAGTGCTTAGTGTTTGTAAACTGACAGCAAGTGCTATTTCTGCAAGAAACCATAGTTGAATTATATAATACTTTGATGAATTGTGGTCTTTAAAAGAATGTGTGAATTTCAGCTTCAAAACAAGAAAGAAATGCAAATGCTTAACCCTTCCACCCATGTGCACATGCAAATAGATGTGTGCTGTATTTCTTATGAAGGTGGAGAGATGGTATTTGAAAGAAAATGAGGAGAGGGCATTTTTTAAAAAGTCAAGGAAAGGTATAAATATCTTCATCAATTTAATTTCCCAGATTATTACTTAGAATCACTTCTTTTTAGTGGTGGTGTTCATGCCACTGCACATCTATTGCTGTTCTGATCAGTCCTATTGTGGGTTAATTTTTCTTAAAGATTTCTTTCTGGGCATATAAATGGACACCTTTCAAAGTCTAAAATAGTGTTTAGTCAATGGATGGAATGAGAATGCTTCAGGCAGCGAAGGGAAGACGATCATAGAATCATGATCCAGAGGAGCTACAGATGTTACTGTATGAGACTCTATGTTCATTTGTATCTTTGCATGTGTGTAATCATTTTAAGTTTGTTGTGTATTTATATAGACTTAAGACAAGGGCAACTAGCATATATCAACTTATCAACACATATCAATGTATATTTTGTAGAAATTTATAAGTTCTCTCCTGGCAATTTGCTTATAAATACCGGCATTTTGATGTGAGGTCTTCAGATATACTTTTATATCCCTGGAACTTACAAGTACTTTATACTGAAAAGATTCAGGAACCTCCAAAGGAAATAGATTCAACGTAAAACAAGGAGACCACCTATTCTTCCCTCAGTCTGATGGATAAATTTTTATAAGGGGCCTCTGGGAACTCCTCCGTATCCCCCTCTGGCATATCAATTACATGAAGTAACTGATCAGTGTTTTTTCATGTGATCTGTCTCAATGTCGTTCAGAGCTGCTAAGGATTTATCTTGCAAGATAAGGTCCTCTACTACTGCTAGATGAGTCATGGAAATAAAAAAAATTATTTGCTCCTTAGGCTGGTTCTACCTGCAATGGAGTGGAGGCTGTCTCTAACTTTTAGAGGATGAAGTAGCACAATTATGCCTAATATTTGCCTCAAAAGTCCCATTTATGAATAATCCCTTTTTTCTGATCAGGTAGTCTGGCACGTACAAGCACTTTGTGTCTGTTCACCCACACATTGTCCTTTCTGACTTCATTTGAAATACTTCACTCTGGGGCTCAGTACTACAAAATTGATGTACACATAATCTGCCAAAGGAAGGAAAATATACTGCTGAGTAAACAAGTTGGTCGCTGCTGTTTTCCAAATGCCCAAGCTTTAGTTAGAATAACTCACAAACCCAGAAATTTTCAGTATTGTTTTAGCATTTCCCAGCTCTTTATGTTAAGCTATATGCCGCGGCCAGGAGCAGT
>VZTM01021591.1:0-18654 GCA_013400555.1 Jacana jacana
TTTGCTACACAGGTACAAGGACAACCCTTCTGGTGATCTGTGGCCTGAGAGACCAAAGATGAGGCCAAAAAGGAGGAAATATTAAATTCTGTCCATGTTGTTACTCTCACAACATGTAAACTTGTTCAGATGAGAAAATCTTCACCTTACATTTTTACCAATGGTCAGCTGTACTAAAATGCTTTAAAATATTTGTTCACACATTAAAAATATCAATTTTGGGGTGGGGGTATGAATGCTCTTCCACTGTTCAGCTGTTCAGAGGAGGCTTTGTGCCACCAGTACCTGTACAGTGAGGAACCAGAGATTACAAGCAGTCGTTTAGCAGAGTTCATTCACTGTCCTGTCATAGTGTTGAGAGCACAACAGCAAGAAAAGTGAGTTTTCCCAGTAAGGGACCTGGGGGAAAAAAAGCCCACCTACACTCAAGCAACTCCACAACTTCATCCCGTTAAGCTGTGCTGCCCAAAGCTCACCCACCGAGGGCCGGAGCCCACCTCTCACTGCAAACTCTCAGCCTAAGAAATAGCTTTATTGCTTCCCCTGATGGAATTAAATCACATTTACCATTTGTCAGAATTTGCTCAGAGGCTTGAATTTTTGATGGGACACTAAGTCATCCGTGTATGTGTTGTTTTAACAACAGACACCAGAGTGGGATTGTATTAAGCCACCCCAAATTTGTCACTTAGGGAAATGCAGACACGTGGCGATGAATAGGTTTCCCCATCAGGTTTAAGGGTGTAGAAACCTAACTCACTTGGGGCTTCACAAAATAACCCCGCTGATGATGGCTGCCTTCATTTTATTTCTTATAATCTCCTGCACAAATCTTAGCAGGGAGTTTAATTAAATATTAACAACATAGTTTGCCAGCTAAAGGTACAAGGACCCAGGGGTAGAAGGACGTGAGCGTGCATACGGGAGCGAGTAACCGCACGCACAAAGTCACTGCCTTGAATGCAGGCACGGAATTAAGATTAAATAAACAAATAACTTCTGCCCGTGGACATCAAAGCCCCAAACGGAGGGGCCCTGACAAGTGGGATTTGTCACGCTGAGGAGAGCAGTTTCCCCAAGGAAAGTCTCCAGGGGCTTTGCTGCAGGACGAGCACAAGGCAGGGAGGAGACCTGCCACCCCGCGTCGGTGGAGCGCCTCGGGCACATTCAACCCACCTGCATGCGTGGAGAAGGCACAAAGTAGGGCAAGATGCCACCTTAACGCAGTCCCCCATGGGTCCTGCGTACACCCCAAACTGGATGGATGCTTTGAAACCCCAGCAATGCTTCCCTGTCCTTCAGTCCTTGCCCTTCCAACGGTGAACTTGACCAACACGTTCACCAGATCAGCAGGCTCGAAGGTCCTTCCAACGAGCCTGAAGCTACGGGCTATTTTCCGGTCATCCAACAGGACTGTCACATCCAGTATGTGACCAGATGGAATGGGTCAGAGTGCCTGGACGGTACTTCACATTACATTACAACCCCTGGCTATTATTTGGATCAAGGAGCATCTCCTGTTTCCCTGCTCCCCAGTGCCAGCTCTGTGCTAATGGCATCATTGCTCTGGAGGTGCCGACCTTTCCAGATCATGTTAAAATCACTGGCAGAATGATGATTAACCAAGATAAAAATTTAAGTGTATTTATCAACAACATTAATTTTGGCTTCAAAAGAGAAAATCAAGGGTGTGGTTTGGTTTGGCTTTTTTACTCCCCTATTTAAATTATATTAAAAACCTTCAGTAATATTTTTACATGACTTTGGACAAAAGATCTCAAAAAAAAAATTCATCAACCTCACAAAACCGTTAGTTTAAGAGAAGCTATCTTTAAAGTTCTAACAAAGTAAATAAACAGAACTTTAACAAAGAAGGATGTCTTCAAATTTGGGTAAGGTCTGCTCCAAAGTCTCAGTTGGGTGGGATTCCTCTCCTGACACCACTGAGGCTCGGAGCTTGTCCATCGGTAGGCTGTAGTAGAGCAATGAACATCTTTGGGGTATTTTTAATCTATTCATTCTTTACCTGGGCATTTGTGACACAAAAAGATGTGTCTGACTGAGTGCTGCAGGTTTGCCAGAGGTGCAGGAGCAAGTTCTGCCACCGGTTTGTAGTGAATTGTCCTTGTGTTGTTATTTGTTCCTATCGCTGCAGAACCCTCGGCAGCCCTGTGTATACGTGGTGTGTCCCCAAAATCTGCCCGGGCCTATGCATCCACACATATGGATTGCAAATGGAAACAAACAACAGGGGAAACAATGTTTTAAACCATCTCCCACCAGCAAAACGTATCATTATTTTCCCAGCAAATGACAAAAATTTAATGTTAAGAACACTAATTGTGTGTCTACTCCGTTGGGAAAGACCACAATACCACAATACAAGGGTGAACCAGGAGGTTAGAAACCTGCAAGAAGGAATGTCTCTTTTTTTTAATCTCATTTTTTCCCTTCAGGTCTCTTACTGTGTTTCATGGTTATCAAGTAATTAATTCCCCAGTCTGAGAAGGTTTTAATGTTTGTTCCTTCTTCCTTCTCAGTCCAGCTCCAGCAGCCATTGCTCATCATCTGAAGCTATCATGTCCCTCATCTTTGTGAGTTAAGGCATCCTGGGGTGTATTAGAAGGGGGGTGGTTAGTAGGTCGAGAGAGGTTCTCCTCCGCCTCTACTCTACCCTGGTGAGACCCCATCTGGAATATGGTGTCCAGTTCTGGGCCTCTCAGTTCAAGAAGGACAGAGAACTGCTTGAGAGNATCCACCTATGTACGACAGTGTAAAGCCTGCAAGGCTGTACGACATGGGCACACGGAACGTTTTGTTCTGGTTATCCCAACAAAATACACAGGCTACTTAGATAAACTTTGACTATTAATTTTCACTGCATCTCAAGGGCCAGCTACACCAGACACTATTTCCAGCGTTGCCCAGGGTTACAGCCTCCAGGCATTACTGTGTTTTTCTGCTTCCAGATACCTCCCACAAGCCAGACGTTCCCATCCCACGGGTTACGAGTGGATGCTGACCCATGTGTAGCCAGGAATAAGGTCAGGGGAAAGTGGGAAAGGCCAACTAAACTGTGTCAGGAAATGATTTGGGTAACAATGCACCGTGGGGAGGTGATGTATATCGCTATACACAACCCGCCTGTAGCTTGATATACTGTTGTATGAAATCTCCAGTCCCTGCATCAGTTCGGTGTGGGCCCCAGTCGCCCCGTTCCGGAGGGACCGTCGCTCGAGAGACAGCGCTGGATGATGAAGTCATTATTTATCATCATGACATCCCTCCTGGGACCGGTAACGAACGAGTCCCCCAAGTCTTTTCAGGAGAAAAATCTGTCAAGAACGTAAATACATGACAAGGGAGGCTCAGACAGGCATTATGTAATAACAATTTGGCAAAAATATAGTTTAAACGAGGCACTATTAAAGTCTAACAGCCTATTCATCAGGAAAAAACAGAAGACTCCTTAGACCCATTGATACCATCGACGTTTCTATCTTCTATCGTGGGTCTTCGGTGCTTAATAACTCGAATGTGTGCTCATACATGCGCATATGTACACACATACACACACTTTGCATGCACCAGAGGTCAAAATTACACTGTATTTGTACTCACTGAAGCGAAACAAACTCTATGGGTGAAGGCTGTCAGAAAATGAGTAGCACCGGCACCATCGCTCCTCTCGAGATTTAAGGTCTCACGGTTTGCATGTCTTCAGTAAGCAAACAGATCCTATTGATTCCTCAGACACTGAAGCCTTCACTAATTTCTGCTGGCCTCTCGTCTTAGTGGAACCATTTTTGGGTCCCTAGAATCCTGGGTTCGGCCGTGCTGAGGGGAAGCCACAGGAGCTCTGGTTTCCCTCTGGCAGCCCCGTCCCCTGCTCACGAACCCCAACAGGGACTGAAGCCGCCTGTGGGACCCTCCTACTGAGTCAGATCCGTTACCCAGTTACATCCTCATGGGCTGAGTTTCCAAATTGTATTGGAATCACAGAATCACAGAATCTCAGGGATTGGAAGGGACCTTGAAAGGTCATCTAGTCCAATCCCCCTGTCAGAGCAGGAACACCTAGAGCAGGTCACACAGGAACACGTCCAGGTGGGTTTTGAATGTCTCCAGAGAAGGAGACTCCACACCCTCCTGGGCAGCCCATTCCAGGCTCTGACCACTCTTGCTGGGAAGAATGTTTTCCTAATGTCCAGCCTAACCCTACCCTGCTGCAGCTTGCAGCCATTCCCTCTTGTTCTCAGCCCCTTTTCTCAGCCCATCTTTTCCATTTGATTCTTATTTTTCCCTCTAGACAGAAGAATCGTGTCAGAGCTCAATTTTTTTTTTGCCAGTTTCAAAATATCTTGGTGCTTTCCTGTGTCAATTGAATCATTACATTAGAAGTAGAAAACAAAGTCCTTTTGAAAAATTGAAGGTCCTGCTAATGAAATACTAAGTGTTGCTGGCAGAAAACCAGCTCATTCCAATGCAACGAAGAGTAGAGTGTGTAATTACGGTAATTTTAGTAGAATTTCAGGTAGTTGGACAGAAAAGATACACAGCTCTTCCGTGGTGGGGTGGAAGGGTGGTTTATCTGTTGCACCCCTAATTACAATAAAAAGTAATATGAACTAATGATAACAGCAAGGAAGCAGTGTCACGTGTCTTCAAAATGCATTTTGGAGAGCCCAAAGCTTAAAGCGCTCCCAAACTGTTAACAATTTTATCTGAAAGCTGCTTGATTGATGGATTTATTCTTTAACTGAGTTCTTCCAAACCCGTTAAGTGGGGCTTTATTAGTTTACTACAAAATAATTTTCCAGTGACATACCTGGCTTTTGTCATTGTACTGCTTTGAGCTTTCTTTTATAGGCTTAGTTTTCCTTTCCTTTTCCTTCTGTAGACATTTACAGATTACTGCTCAAATGTCTGAGTTTTAGCATTAAATTCTCAGGGTTGCCTGCAATTTGGCATTCATGGGAAGATTTCTACTTTATTTTGAATCAGAAAAAAGACTAAAATAAAAATAGGATTTTCCCAGGCAGCTGTATTATGATTAGGACAAGGGGTAATGGGTGGAGTCCCCATCCCTGACTGTGTTTCAGAGTCAATGAGATGTGGTGTTGAGGGATCTGGTGCAGGGGAGAACTTTGTAGAGTAGGGCTGATGGTTGGACTCGATGATCCCGAGGGTCTCTTCCAACCTGAGTGATTCTATGGTTCTATGAAGGAGAGGAGTTGGCAGGCAGATGAGCTGTTTCACTGAAGAACGTTGTGAAGTTCACTTTCCCATCCGCTTTGCGCTTCCTCCCTCTGACACCTACATGCTCATAGTACTGCCACGCCAGGGGCTCTTTCTGACTTTGATTTCTTTAATCAGTTCTTTGGCAGTGATCCTTTGTACAACTTGGTTTCTCCAGGTTACGCTGTTTCCCGTCACCACCCACCAAGTGGAGAAGTAGATCATTTAAATCCACTAAATAAGAGGTAACATTCTCACCCGGGAATAAAACAGAGAAGCCAAAAGCGGGATGAGGCACCTACCCCATCATCTTGGAAGTGACTTTTGGAAAGTACTACACAGATGCAAATCTCATCAGCTTTCCAAGGAACGCTTAAGAACCAGCTCTACTTTATCAATACACCCAATAAACAGCATTTTGGTGGAAAATACCAAGAGAACTGACAGCTCTTCCTCCTTCCCAGCACTTTCTGTTGGGTATTGGAGACAACACATGTATTTTTCTGTGTGTACAGACATCTACCTAATATACATTAGACAGATTTATTTGTATACATTATACATATCTAAATAATATATAATATTTTTATATATTATTTAGATATGTATAATATATATATTTTTTTCTAAATAACTCATGTTTTGTTTTCTAAGAGGGTTCACCAAAGCACACGTCACACAAAGTAGCACTTCAACTCCAAGGGAGTTAGTTCACCATTTGAGAGAGGATTTTATTGATAAAATTAATTCCATTGAAATCATATGTTCAAATCTTTCATGAACTATGACTGTGCTTTTATAGTCAGACAAGGACTCAACAGTCATTTTTTAATGTTGGGGTTTTTTTCTTGTTTTGGTTTGGTTTCCCCCACCCCACCCCGGGGATACTCTGTGGCTTTCAGTGAAAGCGCTCCCTGTTCTCAAGTTAAAGCTGCAGAACTACATGAGCAGTGGTGATGAGCAGAAATAAAGATCTCCTGTGACTTTGATACCGTCATCACTTGTAAATTCAGCTCTGAGCTCCCGCCGTGACCTCACTATTTAACACTTGCGTGGATTTGCTTTTGGAGGGGAATTTGTTTACTCCAGCAAAGGAATAGTCACAGAGGAAAATTAAATGCTTGGTTTTTAATTCAAGTGAGACAACCCACACACACACCATCCTTTTTTGAGCAGTACTGCACTGCTGGTAAAGCTGACCCTGAGTTTCCAGCAGGGTACTCGCGGGCGGAGAGGGCAGACTGTGAGTGCGGTGGATCGGGAGCTCCCATGGGGAGCCCACACATCACCAATCATCTCAAGTACCTCCCTAATAAAGCCATTGCTCTTCTTGACACTTCAGATGAGATTTTGGGTCAGGTTCTCTGCAGCCCCAGGTTACGTCTCCCAGTGGTTTGTGGCACACCTGCGTGCTCCTCGCCCCTCCTGCCATCAATCAGCCACCTTAATGGAGCGGCCGCTGCTGCTGCTGCTGCTGCAAGGCAACGTGTTCTCCCACAGGAACCCAGACCCCAGGAACCCAGGTACATTCATTTGTAAAGCTCTTCTGTAATTAGTTCAAACCATCAGCTCAGACTTTGGGGAAAAAAAAAAACAACATTAAAAAAGCCCCAAACCCAAGCCCCCTGCACTGCTGCCCTATAGCAATTCATCAGAGGTCAGGGCCACAGCGTCTACCACTAGGACCACATCTGCTGTAGCCTCACAAAAGGAGCTGCAACCCCAGATTCCAATTTTCCCAAAGACACAGTGGCCAAGAAACTCTGGATTGCTGGGGAAAAAAGTTAATTGGTTCACACCAGGAAACAGGTATTGAACAATTATCCAGAAATAGCAAAGGCATGAGATTCCACCCGGTATCACTAGATTAGTTGGATCCACGGGCGGCCCAGATGGCTTTCCCAAAAGAAAAGTTGGATCCAGGAACATGTTTAGTCAGATGATCATGAGCACGTTCCCTGCTCAGATCAGGGCTATGTTGTTCACCTGCAGGGTAACACTGCAGACACTGGTTGTTGTTCAAATGGCTCAGGAGACTCAGGAAAGGAAAAAAAACCAAACCCTTAAGCAGACCACCACCCTCATCAACCTGAAATATCACAGAATGATACTGGGTTGGAAGGGACCTCTGGAGGTCATCTAGTCCAACCCCCCTGCCAGAGCATGGTCACCCACAGCAGGTCCCACAGGAATGTGTCCAGGTGGGTTTGAATGTCTCCAGAGAAGGAGACTCCGCCACCTCTCTGGGCAGCCTCTGCCAGGGCTCTGCCACCCTCAAAGTCAAGAAGTTCCTCCTCATGTTTAGATGGAGCTTCTTATGGTTAAGTCCTACACAGGACACACTCATGAGGCATCTCAGCTCTCAGGATTAAGAGGCAGGGATTCCTGGAGAAGGCGGCGGGGGGTGTGTGGGGGGGAAGGTGGGGAAACCCCTCAAAACCAAAGGGTATGAGCACCTTTACCTTATATGACATCAAGAGACTTCTAGCAAAATTAAATGTGCATTCATTGAAGTTGCCAGATAGACATCATCTTCGTGCTGGAAGGCAGTTAGTGTCACCCATCACAAAGCCCTCCCAGGTGAACGGGTTACCACGATGACAAAGGGGACACTGGGGAGAAAATGGCTGGTTCTCAGAGCGATCAGACCAGTGTCTGTACTTCATGCCAAGGGACGGTGCAGAGAGGCCCTTGATTGCACTTACTGCCAGAACAACCCAACATCAGCCAACTTCATTATTTGCCTCCTTGGAGGGTCAGAAATGGAGAAGCATCGAGGGGTCACCCCTGTGGGGAGGAGGGGACAGGACAGGTGACCCAAACTTGACCAACTGGGTTATTCCATTCCATCTGTTCCGTGTATAAAAGCTGAGGGATCAAAGGGTCAACTCTCTTCCTTCAATAGCCAGGGAAACCTCCAAAACCATCCAGGAATTTGCATCATCATCAGTGCTGGTTTAAGACATCAGATTTTTCAGTAGTTAGAGCTCAAAACCATCTACTTTGGGCATTCTGGAATAGCAATCTTTAGGCCTTTAAACGTGAACTTGGACAGGTTTGTTTACCTGTTCCCACCTCTCAGTGCGTTCCTTTTCAATCCTGTCACGCTCTCCAGAGAGACAAGGTGATGGTGAAATTTGCCCAGTAGGAGCTCAACTTTGTGCTCCCCTGCCCACTCCAGAGGGGAAGAAAAAGATGAAAAAAAAATAGGAGAGGAACCCAAATAATGGAATTTGAAGGATTTGGATCGAATAAAACCATCCATTGTTGAAGACACGCTTTTGCCTACCTGTCTCCAGCCAGGCAGAGGAAGAGCTAAGCAGCTCCTCACGTGTCTTCAAACTCTTATTTGTATGTAGTGAAATACTGCTGGAAGGTTACTGTTCTCCAATTACAGCGTTTAATAAAGGCCTGGTCCAAACAGGAAAGTTTGGGCAGCAGTTACCACAACTCTGGGAAGGAAAAAACTGCCCAGGGAGGTTGTGGAGTCTCCTCTGGAGACATTCAAAACTCGCCTGCAGGCGTTCCTGTGTGACCTGCTCTAGGTGTTCCTGCTCCAGCAGGAGGATTGGTCTGGTGGAGCTTTCAAGGTCCCTTCCAATCCCTGAGATTCTGTGAAAAAAGACCAAATGAGGGTTTTCCCATCTAAATTTAGCATTTGTGAAAGAATAAGCATTTCTAGAGACGCACAAGCCAAAACAAACCAGCATGACCTCAATCCCCCCACCCCTGCCAAACTAGAGGTCCTATCAGGAAACCAATGTAGCAGTTCTAAGGAGACAATAGGTGTGGGAAGGAGGGACATTCAGGCCTATAATCTCTGTCTTCCCCTCCTAAACAGCCGTGTCTGCTGACAGGAGTTAGATTCCTTGTTTTGCTTTGCTTGGGCACACAGCTCAGCTCCCCCATTAAACCCCCTTTATCTTGACCTGTGAGTTTTCACACCTTTGTCCTTCTGATTCTCTCCATCCTCCCACCAGGAGGGAAAGTGTCACCCCACCACCAACAGCCCAGGTTTTTAATTCACTCACTTCAGTACTCCAGTCAGACAATGGTAATTCATTCATACTTGGTGCTCAGCTTTTAGATACTCCAGTTTATTATGGACTTAAAATAAAACACAATATCTATACACACATGTATTAAAAAAAAAACAAAAGTAGATTGCAAAGTTTTTACACCATGGAATGCCAACAGTTACAAAAATTGAAATCATACCATTGAAAATACATGAAGGCTTGTGGGAAAAAATGGGGAAAATGGGGAGGAAACTTGTGGCAGAGACAGAAGAGAGAAAAATATCAAGTCAGTTTAAAAAGAGAGATACGTGACCCAAGCTTTTTCTTAATAGACAATTTAATCTCATTCTTTCAGTCCAACAATCCTGTCCAGAAACACAGTCACAATGAAGGTAACTCTGGGTTTTGAACCTCGAGAGAGCAAAATGCCTTCTCCCAGTCAACTGACATTGAAACAGCTTCTGGGGGCTACAAGTCAGTCCCAAATACCCCCTGACTTACAGTGTTTACCATGCTTTAGCTGACAGATTGTTTGCTACACAGGTACAAGGACAACAGCTTACAATTCTTAATTTACAAAAATAGTTATCACTCATTAATATTTCTATACAGACCTCAAGCTATTATATGCACACTCTGTACAGTGGATGTTAACAGTGGTTAGAGTTTGCTTCCTTAAATAAAACAAGAAAAAAACCCAACACCTAAATCACCGGCAGTCAGACCCTAAATAATCAGGCACAGTAATATACTGGCATGTCTGGCATTAAATATCCCTGCCCATACAGAGTCAAAGCAGTTTCAGTACCCAAAAGGCACATGCACCCAGGTGTTAAGACCCTTGTGACAGCTGGCATAAGAGGACAGCAGGAGGAGCCATCTGGTACTGCCACCACATGGCCTGGCACCACCAGCCGTGGGGCCTGACACCACCTTTAATCATCCAGATTCCTTGCAGACCGCTGCTCCTGTCCAACAGCCCTGCCTCCGGGCTGAAAAGCAGCTTTACATGACAAAAAAGAAGGTGTAGGACAGCAGAGCCAACCACCCCCAGCGACCCCTCCGACACCACCAGCCTTGGGGCCTGACACCACCTTCAATCGTCCAGATTCCTTGCAGACCGCTGCTCCTGTCCAACAGCCCTGCCTCCGGGCTGAAAAGCAGCTTTACATGACAAAAAAGAAGGTGTAGGGCAGCAGAGCCAACCACCCCCAGCGACCCCTTCACTAAGGACTTCGGTTCCTCAGCTGATGCTACAGCAGGAAGGTGACTTCTCAAGTAGACAAACACTGGATGCTTTTATCGTACCCAAATTCTTGGTTTCAACCTGTCTCGGTTGGGGTTTCGGCTTAGGTATGATTCCTTGCCTCCCAAAGTTTAAAAATAAATAAATTAAAAAAAAAATAAATATAGAAATCAATCTAGATATTTTGGCATGATTGAGGCCAACACTAACAAACACTCTGCTGGGTGCAGTGAGCCATTGCTGAAGCAGGTTGGTTGCACTTCCATTCCTTCTCCGTCCCTTCCAGCAGCAGCATGAAGCCTGGCAGCATTGCTCTGGTTGCAGCACTTTGTTAAGCCAGGCAAGTAAAAGAAACTCAGTTCTCAGAGCTATTAGTGCCAGCCTTACTGGTCTCTTAGCTCTCAAAGTCCAGCCCAAACGATGTTAAGCTTCAGTGTAGCTGCCCAGCTCTGAAAGAAGTCACCAATTTCAGAAGATGCCGCCTGGGAACAGAGAGATGTCCCACTACAGAGATGGAGAAAAGCAAAGCCACAACTAACCAACCCATCACCACCAAAAAAAGAGAAATAAAGGAAAAAAAATAAAGAAGCCTTAAATGCTGAATATGAAATAATACATTGTCTTTTAACATTTTCTGGATCTAGAACTCTTTTGCATAGTCCCCCAACCACTATCCTTCCCATCAAGAGAGCACAACACTCCGATAAGATGGTTAAAGACCATCAACCCAAGCACGTGGGAGATTGGTTACTTCAACCCAAGCACGTGGGAGACTGGGTAGTTCAACCCAAGCACGTGGGAGACTGGGTAGTTCAACCCAAGCACNACGTGGGAGATTGGTTACTTCAACCCAAGCACGTGGGAGATTGGTTACTTCAACCCAAGCACGTGGGAGATTGGTTACTTCAACCCAAGCACGTGGGAGATTGGTTACTTCAACCCAAGCACGTGGGAGATTGGTTACTTCAACCCAAGCACGTGGGAGATTGGTTACTTCAACCCAAGCACGTGGGAGATTGGTTACTTCAACCCAAGCACGTGGGAGATTGGTTACTTCAACCCAAGCACGTGGGAGATTGGTTACTTCAACCCAAGCACGTGGAGACTGGGTAGTTCAAGGGTTACCTCAACGCTAGGTGCTAAAGAGCCCGGAGCAGCATCGGCAGGGTTCCACTGCACAAAATAACTTGTTCACCTGCAGAGCTCCAAGGACAATCTGGAGCAAAGTCAACCCAAGGAGCGTATTGAAGTCTGCCAACACAGAAATATCGCAGAGTTCATCCCAAGGTCACGCACACACCATGAAGTGCATTAAGAACTTCAAAGCTGCACCACACCGGGAAGAGTTAGGCTTGCCTTCACAAAAGATAAAGAATTAAGCAACGAGCCCCTGACTATCAAGGTGAGTGAACAGATTGTGCATGAGCTTCTGCAGGCTCTTCCCCACACCAGGAATTCAGGAGTAAGCGTCAGGTACTACAGCTTCCCTTTAAATCTCTCCAATGGGTTATTTGATGGTTAGATCTTTGATCTGTGTTTGGCGGCTTTACTCATCCATTTCTTTTTAAAGCATCAGATTTAAAATATAAAAGAATTCTGTTCTCCAGGTCAGATTGGCCAAACAGCCAACATTTTTACGCCTTTATGTCTTCCATATTAATTTAACTTAAGTTAAAGTTGTGCCTTTACAGTGTCACATTTGGATCACTGGTTTAGGAGCTTCCATTTTCAAGTGCAACAGGTTTTGGTACAGAAATTGCTTCAAACAAGTCAAGTGCAAAGAATTATACTAAATAAATAAACCCCTTGAAACACAACACTACAACACCAGTATATGGGCGTGTTTGATAGTTTTTGAAGATTATGGGGAAGTTACAAGTGAAATGACTTCAGAAGTCATCCTTCAGAAACCATCTTACACACGGGAATACAGAGCAGAAAAAAATTCTCAACTCTTCAAGTTGACATTCTGGGAGAGAATTCGTACTTCCTGATTTACAGTGAACTGAAGGCTTGCCTTTTTATTTGTAAATCAAGGGAAAAAGAAAAAAGGTAAAATAATTGCAGGTCTGTCACTCAGATCTATTCTCAGAGCTTGTTTACAAAGTCATCCAAGCCAATACTGACAGCCCTTGCTCCCATAGCACGTCCCAAGCTCTGCCACAGAAATCAAGTCTAAGTTGAGTATTCAAACAGATGCTGACCTGCTCATCTCATGAGTCCTGACATTAAAACAAGCAGTTAAATTCAAATATTTGCCTTGTTAGGTTAGTGATACACTGAGTTTTGCAAGGCCATACTAGCATGAAACCTACAAACTGATGGTGTTAAAGTCTACGTCCATTAGATCGATAGCCCAGACCACAGACATTAAGAGTTGTCTCCTCCCCCTTCTGCCACAAACATAGAAAGACTTATTCCACTCAAAATTCTTTATTTTAAATTAGCCAATAGCAAGCACTTAAGGCAATGTAGGCCCCACAGCTGTAAGTACAGATTTTACTCCAACTCGCAAAGGTCAGTTTGAGTCCCAGCACTGTTTAACTGTAACACGTGTGGTCCAGCACCACTGTCCCCAGTAACTTCAGCATTGCACCATTCCAGTTATTTTAGATCACCTTTTATCCTGTGAAGAAAGATTTAAGTTGATATAAACATCTGCCTAGAGGTGTTTTCTTCTTTTTCTACTTAAAAAAACCCAAACCAAACCCCCCAAAACCCCAGCACTCTCAGTATAAATACTTGGGCCTTAGAAGAAAACCTGTCACTGGCTGACTTCAGATCTGACAGGATTTAAACCAGAATTCTCTCCCTCCTCTCCAGTATAAACAAATCCTTCTCCAAGACATAACACAGAAGATTTTACCTCTCTGCTTCCATCTCAGCCTTTAGTTACCACCTGTATCTTCTCAGACTACAAGCCACAGGACTGAACCTCATCGACATTCTAGAAAGATTAGAGTCAATTAGTTTCCCTTGTGACTGTAAGCTGTAAGAAAGGATGTTTACTTTGAAGTGCCCAGATTCAAGAGTAATTTTTATATTCTAACAGAATGTAACTACAGTAAGCCATCAGAATTGACTAGTCCAGTTCCAGAAGTTCTCTGAAGCCAAACGCTGACATCTTCATCTTATCAACAATTACATGAAACTGACAGTTTAGGTTCCAAAATTTGTCAGAGATGTTCAGAACAAGCGCTCACAGCAACTCAAAACAGAGGAAGGGTGGGGGTTTGTACCATTATTTCATTTCTTTTAAATCAGTTTTACATGATTGACCTCCCCCCCCCCCTCAATTAGGCCCACCTAAGGCAGCCTGCTAAAGAGTAATATCGACACATATCTGCACCGAAGCACTGGAGCATAAGAAATAGTTGCAAGAAGTTACTCAGCAGCCTTTTTCCACAGTGTTTATTGCCAGTTCATTTTATGTAGCTTATTTTCAGGAGACGGGCAGCATAAAATCCACAAAGTCTATTTTAAAAAACGGTATTACTCATGACAACCCAACGGCCTCAATGGTATCTCCTTACAGCTCCATTCCATCGAATTCAGAAATAAAACAATAGTGACCTAGATAAAAAGTTGTGTACCAACCCCTTCCAACAGTCCCCCCCCTGCAGAAGCTGAACGACTTGGGACACCAAACGGACAATCACCGTGTTTCATGACGACCCCGGAAACTCTCGCTGTGCAAACCCTCCTACAGAAGCTTATTCCATAGCTTCGTTGAGGAGTCGACCTCGTGATGACACCAGCATCTCCTGATGGAAAGAACTGCTTTACCCTCCCTTGGCAGGATGTTTGGTGTGAAGTGTGAGTGCCCCGGGGATGCAGGGAGGCACTGGGGTGCTCAGGGAGCCCGCACACCGGGTGGACACCCCCCAGCCCATTAACACCCCCCAGCAGTTTAGAGCTGCAGTATATTAAAACACTAAAAACGATGAGTTTACATCAAGCTGCCCCAAACCATGCTCATTTTGGCACCTAGTTCAAACTGCACAATCTTGATTTTCATAGCTGAACTCAAAAGTTTGCTAAAAAAACAAAGCAGAATGACACCATCAAAGGTTTTTTTACCCATTCACCCTCTACAATCCTGAATTTTTCCTGTCAGTAACAACTCTGGTTTGTTGTTTTTTCTTTTTCCTCTTTTTTTAAATGCACCTTTAAATCTAATAACATACATTCTCCTTATAACACCCCAGAGGTAGCAGGAGGGAACACGAATGAAAAGATGCCAGACTCTAGAAATTGCACATTCAAGTATAGTGTCATCCAAGAGAGCTGACCTGGCTTTCACACACCACGTCACTTCTGATCATGTCCAACAAAGGAAAATTAGAGAATTCCAAAATAAAGAACTATGGCCACTGGTTTTACCAATAGAAGTTTCACACCCAGAGACCTCAACTTAATCTTGTCACTGAAGTAGTAATACTGCCAGTTTCAACAGTCAAATACCAAGAACTGAAGTATAAACTTAAAAAGTTTGAGTATCAGTTTTTCTAAAATGCTCATTAGTGACACGTTTCAGCTACACACAGACATACACACACTTACTCTAAGCTGATGTACCTCACTGTAAGGAAAGGTCCCGATTCCGTTCAAGGATCCGATATTCCCCCCTCTCCCTCCCACCACACAACTTGACAGAAGTGCTTACAGGAATGAAAAAAGCAAACAGAAGGGGAAAACACGACATTTAACGAGTGCATCTATGTACATTTTGCACCTTTTCCCTCCTTGTATCTAAAGTGATCGGGTCACCACCGTGTTTGTTAGGCTTTACATGCACGTTCTCTCTCCCCTTCGGGTAGTACCAGTCCTGTCCAAAGGATCTCGGCAAGCAGCAAGAGCAGTCGTCCCACACCGACCCACTGGTGCTGTTACTGCGGAGGCTGAAGGACATTTAAATACTCTGACTGGCCCAGCTGGTAGGTTGTGTTTCCTCCACAGTCCACATACTGGTATCTCTCCTGGGATATTTGCTCAGAGTGGCCGAAATAAGAGGTTGTCACTGTCACTCTTGAAAAGACAAAAGGGAAGAGAGGCTTGGTTGGTAAGGGACTTCAGTTCCCTGTTCTAAAGATCAGTGCTTCTGTGTTACTAAGGCTTTTAAGGAAAGAGGTTTAGAACAAAGTATTATCAAGAAAGTTTTAAATACAGTGAAAAACAACAACTAGTTTACCATGACAGATTTTCTCCATTAAAGACAGTTCCTTTCCTAAGCACAAACTGTTTTCCCCTAAAGAAGATGGTAAAGCTGAGGTTTACTTGTTATCACCTCACTTTGCAAGGAGAAATCACAGAATCATATAGGTTGGAAGAGACACTTGGGATCATCAAGTGATGATTAGAGAAGTTACAGCCATGGTCAGTCTACAAACCGTCTCCCTTACCTGCCAACAAAAACCAACTCCCCCCACCCCGCTGCTATTTATGCAATCAGTCAAGAGAAGCAGAGCACCAGGAGCCTGTAACCACTTCAAGATCACAAAGATCTCAGCAATTTTTGAGCAGTGACCAACACACAATGGAATTTGAAGGCATCTGAGAGCTCAAGAGCTCCACGGCTACAGCCCAGCTGCAGAGCAGATACAGTAATCACAGCTCTGCCTCTCCAGGTGTCTCTGCAGACACTTGTCTGATGAAAGCCTCAGTTCAGTTTCACTAATGCTACACCAAAAAGCAAGTCGATTGCATTTTGTCTGTGATGCACAGACTCCAGGATTAAGTGCTTCTGAATAATATTTCAACAAGAATTACATGGCTCCTCAAGCTGTTTCCAACAACCAGGAAGTTTTCATACTTACTGCATCATCACTACTATGTTATGCACTTTGATAGAGGCTAAAGTACAGAAGTCACTGCAAGAAAGAAAAACAATTGTTAGATTTGCACCAAGCTTTCACAGCCCATCCTGTAAGCACTGTGGCTTCAGCTGGCAATCCTGCTATCTGTGCATACAGAGACTATGGAGTTGCTAGCAATGGCCAGTAAAACACTTCCAAAACGCTGCCTGGGTCTGTAGACTCACTTTTTTTAAATTTATTTTTGCACTCAGCCACTTCTGCATTATGCAGACTGACCCTTAACCAGGCTGCAGAGGAGCTGAAATTATGGTCAGAGCTATCATTTTCTTGCACGACACCTCTTCAAGCTGACACTTTCTGACACTCACCCACCTACCAGTTACACAGAGGACCGTTTAAGTGTATACACTTTTCCTCCCTCCTTAAATCAATTGCTCTTGACCAGGCATTTTTTCAGCTCTGGAAGGAAAGGCGTGTGACCAGCACAACAAGGTTGCATGACGGCCACCCACAACACGTGCAGGCCCTCCTCATTCTTCTCCCCCGCACCAACAGACATCTGCTGAAGTATTAAACACTGGACAAACACAGGTGATCCAAGTTATATGAAAATACAAATATAACCCTTGGGTATTAAAAGTTGGTTTATATTGTTATATACATAGCAGTGATAAATACATTGATTTTGTTTTTTTCCCTGCATTCAGTCTAAGCTGATTTCACAGGGCTCTCCAGAGTCTAAACAATTAGCTCCTTATGGCTAACACAAGACCTGAATTGACTAGCTGGAACCACACTGAAAGGTGATCCACTCCATGCTACAGCATAAAGAAACCACCACAGCACCTCCACAAATGCGTTTCCGCTCACTTTGAAAAACATCAGGTTTGGCACCAGCGTCATTTTTAATAAGACCCACGTGATATTTAGAAGCGAGGACACTTACAACATGTAGCTCATTTCATCTTGGATGACTGTGGGCACCATATAGTCAATCTAAGAGAAACCAAAACACAACCAAAAAAATCCAATGAGAACACAAATTAGTAGATCTATATGAAGACTAACAGGTACTCAGTTGTGAAAGCCTGTCCTATTTACCTGCTTCATATCCAGAGGACCAATGTTGGTGATGTTGTTTAGCCGTGCTTTGCCAATAACTGTTTTTGAAAACTGAACTTGGGCTGTGATATTTGCCACTTCAACAGAATAATAGTTGTTGTTTGTTATATTTAGTGTGTTCTGAAAAAGACAAACAAACCATCAACCACCATAAAACAGTAACGGCTCTCTGTTCTGTGCATCTTGCTATCCATTCTGGCTACCTTCACGTTCTGACATTTGTGCCCAAGAGAGAATTCCTGAATTATGCAAGTGCGTTTTCCTGCCTTCTAGGACTGGGAAGGAGGGATGGGAGGGACCATCACTCAACCTCCTTCTCAGGGTTTTTGATTAATATACTGAGCAGCATGAACTTCTGGCACAACTTCCCTGGTGACCACCCTCCACTGCAAATACCACACTTCTCCCTGTCCTCAATTATTCCCTGCAGGAAATCTAGCCATGACAGGACCCTTTTCTGCCATGGCTGCTTTGCTTCATTTAAGATCAGGAACTCCACCAGAAGGCTTCATGCAATCCTCTGCTGACTGCATTACCAAGAAGCACGTGGAAAGAACTCTTAAGTTTTAAGGTGGATAAGAAATTATTCTTCCTCAAAGGCAATACTGACAGATACCTAAGACCATGACAGCATTTAATAAGGTACCTACATACACACGCTACATTTCACTCATATTCCAAAAATAAAACAGAGAACCACAGAGTCACTGTGGTCATGAAAATAGAAGACCCAGTGGCAGCTTGCAACTTCACCTCTGTTAGCTACAGCTGCAGGAGCCAGCTACAGCGGGTCCAGTTGCATTTTTCAAAGCACTCACTGGATCTGCTTGTATTTCTTAAGGCATTAACCAAGTTCACCAGCGAGGCACCATTTCTGTGCCTATTAAGCCATCACTTAGTAGTATCTCTGACTGTATTTCTCCCTTGCAAACAGCCAAGCAGACAGCTAGACTCACCGTGATGTTTAGATAAATGATACGTCTACCCTGCTCGTAAGTGACGTACACCGACTTCACTCCGATGTATTCGACATCGATTGAGCGAGGAAACAGGAAGAACACGGCCAGCCCAGAAAGCAGCAAACACACAACTACAGAAGCTGTCACGTAGAGCTTTCTGCAGGCAAAACATGAAAAAAAAGAAAAAACAGAAGAGTGCATTCATTTTCTTTTAAGTAACAAGGAGGATGACTAGCCAACACAACTAGTCCAGG
>VZTM01021591.1:18689-34846 GCA_013400555.1 Jacana jacana
TTCTAGCTGGCATCGGCTTCCAAAGGGGGGGGGGGAAAAACCTCACCCCCAACTATGCTGTGCTTCACATCTAGGTCTCAAAAAAGAGACCTTATTCTTGTCTACACACATGAGAAATCATGTTTCAAACACGTGGTTGTCCCAACAACTTAAGCAGGAAAATGGAGAGATAAATGTTTATGTGCTTTAAACACAAGCACTTCCTCTCAGAATTTATTTATAGCCCAACTGTTGTCATTCTGCAGGACTCTTGCCAAACACAGGCAGAAGAATAAAGCTCTAACACAGGATTCTGTCTCATAAAAAAAAAACCAAAAAACCAAACTTTCAGGGAAAGTGTTATACTTCTGCTAAGGAATAGAAAATTCACAATTAACCTAATATTAAAGGGGCGTGTATGTATGGTGATAAAAAATTACACAAATACAATACATAGCTATTGTAAATATGCAATACACAGCTACTGCAGCTCCAGACTTCTTAAAATTAGAACACTGAAGTAGAAAGTTCCCAACTGTGCCACTATTACATCAGATATACAATCCAAGATAGTATTATGTGAACCGAGTACTTCTTCCCCCACAGCATTCATTTCTATTTACTACAGAAAGATCCAAACGTTAAGGAAAGAAAACAAACAAGAAGTGTCAGAACAAGAAGCCCTGAGCACTGTAATTAAACCTTTAAGTAGATCCCAGGGGATAATACAGAAGTGCTATCAGAGTGATGAATTTGATGATTTTGCTGGCTGCTCAGAGCTTCACAGATTAATTTCTAGGTGACTTCATAGTAGCTACCAAAGAACTTACTGTTTTACTCAGACTTTAACATTGAAGATGTAGCTGCTGAGATCAATTAACATGCTACACAGATTGCATAATTACTGTAGACATTCAGATAAATATCTCCATGAAGAGACCATCCAGCACTAGTTGGCTTTGTAGGACAGACTGTGATGGGACCATACACACACCTGTTAATAATTAACTCCCCAAGAATAAAAGGTTAAGGCTGGCATTACTCATGAGCAGGGGTCTTTCAACATTGAATGCAAGAAAACATTACAGTGATTTATTTTTTCCTTGGTTCTCCTTAACATTATCTCCTTTAAATTGCTGAATTTTAACTAGAATAAAAGAATTAACCATAGATTCATGTGTCTGTCACAGCTATTAACTTACGTTCTCCTTGGCCTCAGCCTTTGATCACTGTATGGAATTAGTGCTACCAGCTGATTTTCCTGCCCTGGAAACAAAAACACCCTTTCAGAATTTAAACAAACAAAGAGTAAGTATTGTTGCAGCTACTTCAGACAAAGACTGCCCGTTGTAACTTAATGGCACCAAAGAATAAACACTGAAGATAAACATTTAAATTCCAGATAAGGACCCAAGGAGAATACTCCTGTAGCTTATGTCACTTTCTGAAATAGAGCACAGCTTACACAACACCACGAGGAAAAAACACCAAGCCCGCAAAGACCACAGCAGCAACAAGTTCTGCCCCTGTGCTTCATACATGCACAGGAGGCAGCATCCTCTGGAACCACATCCTCGAGGGGGATGGAGGTACAACAGCATCCAGCTCGCTCTGCCAGACCATACAAGTCACATGAAAACCCACTCAGAAGGCCAGGCAGTAAGGACTGACCCAGAAGGTGTTCTACACCTACTCTTCTTAAAAGCAGGAGCCAGGTTTCTTCAAAAAACAAATACACAGATCGATTTTGGTGGCTTTGGCAACACAAGTTAAACATACACTGCATTCTGGGAATCACTGGTACATACAAGCATTTCTCATGGGTTTGAGCTGCAGCACCCAGGAAATGGTTTTCAACTGAAAGAGGGGAGATTTAGATTAGAGATAAGGAAGGAATTATTGACTGTGAGGGTGGTGAGGCACTGGGACAGGCTGCCCAGAGAAGCTGTGGCCGCCCCAGCCCTGAAGGGGTTCAAGGCCAGGCTGGATGGGGCTTGGAGCAACCTGCTCTGGTGGGAGGTGTCCCTGCCCAGGGCTGGGGGGTTGGAACTCGAACTTTAAGGTCCTTTCCAACCTGAACCATTCCATGATTCTATAAGCCAAAAAAGTAGTCACTGGGATTTGTCCAAACAAGTTGCTTCATGAGACAGCATTTTCAAAAGAGGGATATCTTAGCATTAGAAATAAAACCCACAAGCACTGATGAGCTGTTGAAAGTGTATTTGCATTTTTATGGCTTTTGCTGCACAAGAAAATGGAACTGACACCCATCCATGTGAGAACAGAGGCCTCAAGACCAAATCCCCTTTGCATTTTTTATGCCAAGTGCAGGATTTGACCAGCATTATCACTCAGCCAACCAACCATTCCAGGTGATTCCACTCCGAATCGCTATGCTGAGCAAAGAATGCTAACTCAGTTTTATGTAACATCAACCTTCTAAAAAACTTTTACCAATTCAAACCAGTTTGGTCTCAACTTCCATGAGGCATATTCAACCTTGGAACAGCCCAGTCCTACTTTCATACTTAATCCTACCAAACAGCTAAGGCTCTCCAAGTAACAAAATGCATTTTCATGTGTTTATTATACAGTTCACCCCTCACATGTTACAGTGTTCCCTATTAGTCACACAGTTCTTCTATAAAGATTTAATTCTTCCCCTCTCCCCTCAAAAAAAAACCCCAAACAGTCCCAAATGGGAAACTTTCTCATCAGTTCCTCCTCACAGTCCAAGGGAAGATCTGACAGCTGGAGCAGAAGGCTGTGCCTCTGCACACTGCATTTGCCCCTCTCTCCTTCTGCCCAGTTTCAGGTACCCTCTATTCTCCTTGCAGAGCTCTGTTTCTAAACAGCTATTCAGGTGGCTCACTGGGTAGGAGAGAAGTGCAATAGAGCAGAATGTTTTATTAGAAGAAAAGGAAAAGCAAAGGATGAGGGCAGCAAGCAAATAAAAAGGCACAAAGATCTAATGTGCAGCCCACTCCTTCCCAAGACAGCCAGAGAGCCCCTGTATTTTCAATTCCCAGCTGCAGTTCTCTACCTGGCAGGGACAGAAGGAGGGTAAGGGAAATCGAGGGCTGCTGGCAGAAGTGAGAACAAAAAAATTCATCATAAACATAACTGCAGTTATTTTTGCCAGGTTATATAGTAATTCAAATAGTTTAAAATAGGTAATTAGAAACAATGCAGTAAAGTGTCACAAAAACAGAGGTTAGAAAACAACTTGCAAGAGCTAGAGTTATGCGTGATTTTAAAGCTGAGGAGGAGGAACACTGGCATGGCACAGCCAGGAGAAGACCCAACAGGTAAAACCCAAAGCTGACTCGATTGGTTTCATTCATCCACTGTAATTATGACAAAATGCTTAGTGCTAAAAAGTCAAAAAGATGAAAAAGCATCTTGACTAGGAGAGCTATTGGTTACGAATTATTATAGCTATAATATAACTACACCTGCATGCAGTTATGAGGTAGATTTATAGGTTCAAAAAAAAAAAGAAATAAAGAAAAACATACCTCGTGGAATTCTTCCTGTTCCCTGGCAAGTTGGGCAGGTGACACTGTCTCTTCCTGTAAATTCCACGTAGGGAAACTGTGACACATCTCCACATCTGCCATCTTCGTTGTGCGATTCCGAGTGCACTAACCCGTTCCTCATATTATCAGACACTGTGCCCCCATCGTAGCCGTCTTCCTTGCAGGAATGCATTGGCAGGTGAGACAGTGATTTCCCCATGTCTGCAACAAAAAATGGTTGGACTTGATGATCCCAAGGGTCTCCTCCAACCTATATGATTCTATGATAAGTCACAAAGAAGTTTTCAGGGAGAACGATTCACACATGGCTTGGATTTATCCCTCTGTATCGGGCGACAGTCTACAGCCATTCCTCCAACCTGCTGCCCTCTCTTCACAGCCCTTAAAACCTGCAACACCGGAGTCAATCCCAATCCATAAGAACCCAAACTAACCAGGAGCTTTGTTCATATCCTCTAATATGCACAGGCTGAAGGGGAATCAACCAGAGGCTTTTTAAATTTGAAAAGTAGAACTGCTGGCAGAACGTTACAACAGCGGAGCAGCCCTCTTCAACGTATTGTTACTGCACAGGCTTGCACAAAACACATTAATCTCTGTATAAAAAAAATTCAAGACTGGGCTCTAGAAAGCAAGTTTGCAATTTCCAGTAATTTCTACACACACACTACAGACCCAACTCTAATAAGCTTTTTCGATGGAACTTGTTCTGAGAACACAGGATCAGCTACTCACTGCCAAGCTAGAAATCTTCATCTCCAGGTGTTTAAACTAATGATCCCCTTTGAACCAAAAAAGGGGAGTGATTCACAGGGGAGTCAAGGAAAAAATGGGAGTTCAATTAACACAGCTGCTGGCAATACCTAGCATTTATAAAGACCCATTAAAAAAAAAAAACAACAAAAAGGAAGGTATTAACCACAAAACCATTCTTGCTTCCTATGCAAATTTAACAGTTTTCTCTCGACTGTAGCTTTTTGGATACCGAAACTGCCTCAAAAACAGAGCACTTGAAGCTAAAGACTATAATGAAGTGATTCAAGTGGAAACCTTCCTAATTTGCAACAAGTGGAAAACAAACCCAAAAGTTAGACAAACTCTACAGCAGCAGCAATCGGTTGTCCAGCTTATCCCCACAACCCACTATCGTCACTTAACACACAGAGACACCAGCCACACAAGTGGCCAGTCTCTGAGGGAACAGGATGATTTTAAAAGAGTCCACAAAAGTTTAGGTTTTCCATTGTAAGAGACACTTTTTAAAGCACTTGCTGGCGAGAAAGGAAGCTCTAAGAGGAAGATTAAGAGAGCAAAAGAAGTCAGAATATTGTAAGCCACTCAGAAGAGAAAGATCTTAAATATGGGGATGGCAATATGAGCAAAACATTAATTGATTATATTGCCTCAAAGGCAAGCTGAATGTAGGAGGGGAAAGGAAAATGCCAACAAGTCCCAGTTACTGTTTCAGCAAGTATGGAGCATTATTCTATTTGTTTAAGTCCTTGAAGCCTTACAAGAAAGAAAACTATTTATCCTTAGGCTGTTACAGCACTTTCAAAATGTTCTAAATTTGGGGGCCATTCAATAACAGAAACTGTTGAACTGAAAAGTAGAACTATTGAAAAAAAAGTTTCTGGAAAAGCTGTTGATAATGTTGATGATTACTCCACGTGGGGTTTTTGCTTACAGTTTTCCTTGCAGCTGACCTACAGCCTTCAAGCTCTGAAACTTGACTCCTGCAGCTTAGGCAAGAGCTGTTGTCACAAATACAGGTCCGAACGCTGAGGGATCAGCCCCTGGTGCTGTTGTGCTACAGCTACTCAACTTCCCTGCCCTACTGATGGCAGGCCCAGGCTACGTCTACATTAACAACCAAACACTGAACAAGCAGTAAGTCTGTAGAAATTAACAGTTATTGAGGATGCAAGAACCACAGTATGCGTGGTTTTGAGTGTTTATTCCACACTAGCTCTTGTCTACACTGACAACACCCACTCACAAAGTGCACCTTCCAGTTTTAGCTTCTTCCAAAGGGAAGAGAGCTCTTGCGCTCCCAAATCAGTGACGTGAACCAAGGTGCAGCAAGCAAGGATGACCTGGAACTCATTTCAGGAGCACACCCTTTTTTTTTTTTATTCAATTAAAATACTACTGTGGATGTATCCTCCAACGCCAACTGTACTTGAACTTCTATAATTAGAATTTAATTCTGTTGTTCTACTGCCAGAGACACATCTCAGTTCACCAACGAGAAAACACCCACCTTCAAGTGAAATGTGTTCCTCTAACGTGCTTTCACCCCTCAACCATGCACTGAGCTTGACACAGCTGACCAAACCTCAAGAACACGTTGCTCTTTCATCCAGCACCTACATGCTGAACACTAGCAGCTCCGAGAATATATCGACTTCGTATGTGCCAGCCTCTGTACTGTCACCAGAGTCACAAACCCTGCTTCCTTGCTGGCTGTGCTTTGACCCAGCCTCTCCCTCATAACTCATGTATATATTCCAGCCTCCTTGGACTCGCCTGGAGTTCCCTTGAATTCACAGCCTGTTATAAGGAGTTTGGTAAATTAAAAAGATGTTGTGATAAGCAGTTTTTCTTTAAGACTGCGCCCCTCAGCTTGCTACAGGGCAGTACATGGTGTCCCAGGCACACTGAACCACCACATCCCGAGTTAAATGTGAGACTTAAAGGGAAAAAAAACAAACCCTTTTTGTTTATTAAATCAGTGAAACTTCACAAACTAACTGTCCTACTTCTCCAAAGAATCAGGGTGGCATTCTTATCCCTTACATACAAAGGTATAAACTTGAGGTTACAGACCTACTTCTTCTTCAATACAGCAACAGCTTTTGAACCGCAACCATCTCCTGCCCCATCAGCTCTGTCTTAACCACAAGCTTAATTACAAGCTCCTCCAAAACAGAGAATTCAGCAGGGTAAGGCAACGACCTGGCAGGCACCGGCGGGCGTCCCCACTGCCGCCCCCCGCCACCTCTTCAGAGACAACCCCCCGCCTCAGACCCTGCCGGATCGTCAAGGCTGGGGCCACCAAAACACACCGGAGCCAGGAACGTCCCTGAGCTTTACGGGATTTCCTCGCTCGCCAAGGCCCGAGCGGCGGCTGCTCTAGTAAACATGGCGAAGTTTCCAGCCACCGGATGCAGACCGAGGTCTGGCCAGCTCGGCCGACGCCGACCGGCACCGAGCGGGCCCCTGCACCCTCTCGGCCGGCAGGTGAGGGGCTTCTCGGCGCAGGAAGCCGCCTCGGGGTAAGCGAGCCCCNCCCGCCGCCGCTGCTGGCTGCGGGCTGGGCTGGGCTGGGCCCGGTATCCTGGCGGGGGCTGAAGGGGTCCGGGCGTGAAGCGGTGGCCTGGCTGAGGGTTGCTCCTGGGTCCCGGGGGCAGAAGCAGGAGGAGGAAGAGGGAAAACCGGGAGGCGGCGCAGCCCGTCTCCCCGTCTGAAGGACAGAGGGCAGGGCAGGCTCCCTCACTGATCTTCTCTGTCAGCGGTCGGCCGCGGCGCTGCCCACGGTTGTGTGGCCCCCGTCTCCGCCCAGGCCCTGAGTTTGCCTTAATCACAGGAAAAAAACCCCACGAATTTACTCGGTGGGCCCTTCACCCTTATTTTCTGTTCCCCTTTGACAGCTCCAGTGGAGGTAACTTGGCTATGCTCCGGGGAGACGCCATGCTCCAGCAAGGAAAGCTGTGGCAGGTCAGCAAACAAAGGTCGTAGGAAGCAAGGACAGGCCACCACCTCAATTCAGTTTTGTAACTCGTGTTCACAAGGTTGCTTTGTACAGCTGCCGTTTATCCAGGGCATGGGCAGTGGGATGTTCCCTGGGCCGTTGGTTTGCTAGAACGAGATGAAGTACAGTGGAAATGACTCATTTGGGATTGTTGCTCTTTGTGTGCCTGCATCTGCTCCATCAACACCACCTACACTGTGTCTGTGGAGACCACTCCTGTGTGGGGATGTGGGGGCAACAAGGGGCAAGAGCTGCACAGAGGGGACACAGGGTGGGATGAAGGAGTTGGGGGGACCAGGGAGAAGCTCTGCCATGTTCAGGAGCCTTATCCCAGGTGCAAGAATGAATCAGGCTGAGGGAAACCCTGTGATTCAGCCCATGTACCAAAGTGCAAGGGCAAGCAAAGGGGCAGGGCTCGAGGGAGGGGATGAGGAAGCAAGGTTCTTACACCAGTTCGGGGTGATCAGGAGCCTGGGGCAGGGTGACAGGCTGCTCCAGAGGATGGGAGGAGACAGGCTGCCTCCAGCAGCTGCTCAGAGTCCCTTGTCCTGGTAGACCTCCTGCAGAGCAGCCCTGATGGCAGGGTGTCAATCACCTGGCTGCAGGTCCAGGATAATAATCAGCACAGAAAATAACCTTCCCTCCCCCCAACAGGCACTCAGAGAAAAAAGGTCTGCACATAGCTTTGCCTGGGCCAATGCCAGTCCACTTATTCCCTTTATCCTTGGAACTTCCTGCTGTTTTCTACATTTAAGGGGTCTCAACTAGAAATAGGCCCAATCCTTCATTATCTGGTTCAAGTAGAGTCCTGCATACCTCTCACTAGTGACTTGCCTCTGCTTCTCTAGGCAGGCATGGTCAAACTCCTAACAGTATTGGCAAGAGTCCCTTGTCCTGGTAGACCTTCATCTGAGTCTTTGGCCCATCACTGTTTAAGGTTCCCGAGGTTCCTATACAAAGGTCTTTGTGCAGCAAGACTGACCACAGTACTTTGTGGGTTCCTAACAATAAAATGAAGTATAAGAAATCTTGAAGACATCCCTAGCATGTTCAGGACTTACATGGAGCTTGTATCTTGCTTTAGAGCACCAGCAAATACCAAATGATGTGAATTTGTTTTACATAATAGTGGCTGCCAGGTACATTGGCCTAAGTCATCCTACAGCAGGGGACATGCCACAAAAGGTCTAGCAAAGAGAGGTTTGGAATGGCTTTGGGAGGTCATGCTAGGTTCTGGCAATTCAAAGTTACTCTGACAAATTCTGGCAATACAGATGTATTCAAGGAAAATATTCCTAGGAAATCGGAATTAACATGGAAGTTTTGATCAAGTAACGAATTTTCACCTTAGACTGCAGCAGTTTTTATCCCACACTTAAAACCCTCCATCTGATCTAGAAGGTCCCATGCAGGTCAGGGTGTTACAAGGTTACCCAAGGGAGTGTTTCACTTGCCAGAATAGATGCAACAGTTGAAATCAGGATTTCCAGATAGTTCTCAGTTACTGTTATCAACAGAGAAGTTTCCTCTTAAAGACTTTTCACTAGTCACCATAGCATTTCCTCTGTAGTTTTGAGACATCCAGAATACCTCCTCCCCTTCTCCCCCTTTTCCTTTAAAGCTGTCATGATGGAAGTGAACACATCTCTGGAGACCTCTTTTGACTGGGGTATTTTCAGTTATGTTGTACATGTTAAAGGCCTAATTATAGAAAAAGATGTGGAAATACTGGAAGGATCTGACTCACCCATTAGTTGCTGCAATTGCATCCATATAATATAACAATATGCCATGTTAATATATAATATATCAATGTATGAAATATATAAAATATAATTTATTTATTATAGACTAAAGGAATGCAATAAAACTGACACTATGGAGGCCCTGTAAAGCGTCACACCCTCTATGCAGGCTTGAAAAAACCATGAAAATATGTGATATAACAATTGTACACATTAGAAGCACCCTAGAAGTGCTTAAATATGCAATGAGATGCTTAAAATTGGTACTGAAATGAGTTTGGGTTAATCATGACACGATTCCTGTGATTACAGAAATGGCATTTCACACCGAAGGTACAGACTGAGTTACGGGAGAGCTGCAAGTCATACGAGGTCTTAGTTGTCACAGAGCACTAAATGGGTACAGCTTATACTTCTGATAGTGCATCAGTAAAGAGATCCTAGTGATTAATCTGTTTTCAAGCTGAGTTTTGTGGCTGGGGTACGATAAGTGAGTCAGGTCCTTGGAAGGGCTGGAATTAGCAATCCCTACAGCAGCCTGTTGTGCCAGCATGCAGGCTCCCGAGTCCTGTGAGCGCCTGCGAGGGATGTAGGCCTTGGAAGGACCAGTGAAAAATTATATTTCCTTCTCATTTTCTCCCCTTGATGAATAACAGCCCACTGGCATTGATTGTCTGAAGAAACTTCAGGTGGCCCACTTTCATTTCATCCTTGGGAAATGTAAGCTACTAGTTGTGTGAGTGCTGAAGCCAATGAAGCTCCGTTTCCTGTGGATTTGCCTCTCAGTTGGCTTGACCATTTAACTGAATTATTGCAATATTTTCTACTACCACTGCATATACCTAGCATCTCCTCCTGCAGAGCTTTCTGGCAGCAACACTCAGGCTGCCACGTTCAGAAAAGGAAATTTATAAGATTTCCTGACCAGATAGAAAGTTATTAGGTGTTAACTCCTAAATGTTAAATCTTGAGTGTCTCCCCTGCCTGCTTATCTATTTTGATGACATCCCTGTGAACGTTATTATCTCTCTAACTCTGCTGAAAGTGGCTAACACCTTCCAAAGTGTTGGAATTTGGGGCACAGACAGAGAGAAAGAACGATTGTATAATTCTTGCTTTCATATAGCCTGCCAGGCTAAAAGCAGTGGGCACGTGATCTGAGCACTGAGAAGGGTACAGGACCCATTTTTATCTCAAAGTCCAGAAAAGTCCAGAAAAACGAAAACCAACAACAAAAAACCCCCAAGAGAACCAATAAAAGGAATGTGGAAACTAGAATCCCCATCTAATCTGGAGTATAAAGTAGCAGTGTGGGGTCCTGTGTCCACTTACCTCTTGCTGATGGGAGAGAAGATACTTAAGAAAATCCTGGAATTGCTTTAGAATCATAGAATCATTTAGGTTGGAAGAGACCCTTGGGATCATCAAGTCCAACCATCAGCCCCACTCTACAAGTTCTCCCCTGTTCTTCATTACATCACTGGGGTTTTTGTATCTACAGAAAAGCAGGCTTTGCTCTGCTCTTTCTATTCCTCCTCCACTGTAAGTACCCAGGGAATAGTTAGGCTGCCTTGTTGTGAAAATCCTGTTTTTACCTAAATTTCTCTCTACCACTAGTTCGTGGGGACACTCAGAGGAAAAGGACGGTTCCCTGTACCTGGTTTTCTTCTCGAGAAACTTCAGAAAAGACATAGAAAATGACCTGATAAAAATAACATCAATCCAATTTTTAGCATTATGCCCTTGATTCAATAAAATGACATCAGTTCTGATTACCTGCAAGTCATCCCAGTCCCAGGATGCACTAGACTGTGCCATGTGCATGGTGGCTTGTGGCAGGTCTCATCCATAAAGGGTACCTAAAGTCACACTCTGGCCAAAAAAAAACCCCAAACCCACCACAAACCCAAACTATAGGAAAAGAGGGAATCCTGCAATTGAAATTTCCCATTTATGTGTCCATAACCTGGGGCGATTCTGTCTCGAGGAATCGATGATCTTAACGGGGGTCTGTGGCCAGTATTTTTGGGCGCATTTGTTTGTCGTGGGTGCTTTCATTGCTGTGCGCTTTCTGATGGCAGGGCCCGTGTGCTGAGTTATTTTGCATGAATAAAACATGAGTGGTCTTTTATAAGTGACGTGTTTCTGACATACTGCACAGCTACTGCTGTCGCTCTCGCTGCGCTCCGCGGGCTTCGGCTCTGTAGACTGAATAGTCTCTCTTTGTTCACTGTATGTGCACAAACCTTAAATTCTGCATTAGCTGGCAAATGAGTGAGATTATGATGTGCTGGAAGAACACCATTTTTGCCCGTTGCTCCACGATTCTGATGCTGTGTGAGAACTGGCGCTCACTCACCGCAGAACTGTTTGTCTTTACCTTAAGGGAGCAGCAGCGGGTGGCAGCTGTGGTTGCCTTCAGCCATAGGTTGACATGGAATAATACAGGGAACTGCTGGAGAGAGTCCAGGGCAGGGCTACCAAGATGATGAAGGGAGTGGAGCATCTCCCATATGAGGAAAGGCTGAGGGAGTTGGGTCTCTTGAGCTTGGAGAAGAGGAGACTGAGGGGGGACCTTATTAATGTTTATAAATATGTAAAGGGTGAGTGTCAGGAGGATGGAGCCAGGCTCTTCTCGGTGACATCCAATGATAGGACAAGGGGTAATGGATGCAAGCTGGAACAGAGGAGATTCCAGTTAAATATGGGGAAAAATTTCTTCACAGTGAGAGTGACTGAACACAGGAAGGGGCTGCCCAGGGAGGTTGTGGAGTCTCCTTCTCTGGAGACATTCCAAACCTGCCTGGAGGCGTTCCTGTGTGACCTGCTCTGGGTGTTCCTGCTCCAGCGCAGTCCGGGATTGGACTGGATGATCTTTCAAGGTCCCTTCCAATCCCTGATACTCTGTGATTCTGTGAATACTTATTGGGCAGCCCCGTTGATCTAGAATCATCTCATTTTCATCTGAGCTGTGCTGCAACTTCTGGTGTAGGAAAACACAAGCAAGGAGATCCTAGCTTTATCATTTCTAATGCGTGGCCTGGCCAGCTTTGATCAGCTGGGCTAAATGTGGAGTTGAAGCTTTTATTGAGAGGCTTTTAAACTTGTAGAGCTCCCCAGGGTGAGACTTGAGCAGCCAATGGGACGTTTGGCCTTTAAGCATTCAAATTTATTTAACTTTAAAAAAAGAATACGTTTTTACATTTGGGAAAAGTAATGACCCACGTGTAAGCCACAGAAATGTCCCAGAAGGTGTAGCTTCCTGCATTTGGGAAGTTGTGTCAGTGATGGGGGCTCAGTCCCTCAGTAACAACAGAATTATTCTGTCACAATAAATAAATGGGGTTTGCTGTGGTTTATTTTTATGTAATATGACCAGCACCAAGAAAATCCACTTGTACCTGAAAGAGTTCCTATATTTTCCTAAAACTTTGTGGGAGAAATCTGGTATGAAGACCTCTTTCTTTCCTTTCGGGCTCTCCCAGCTGGTGTAAGGCTCAGGAGTCAATCTGTGCAACCCTCCGCACAGTTCAGCCCAGCATTTATACAGAAGAATTGATTTATGGCCTCAGTCTAGCAGATGCATAAAGTACTTTTTTGAGCCACTATTAAAATATGAAAAATGGTACCCATAGCAGATAAGTAAGAGATAACAGAAGACACAGCATCAGGAGCACCAGAGCGAACAGACAACATGGAGGAAATGATTTCATATAGAGCCCGAAGCCAGCTCGTTCCTGGCTTTTTGGCTTAAATGTGTTTTTATTGTATGTATCACAAAAGTGAGTATCATATTCATCAGTAGCATGTGTCAAGAGACCTTCGATAACCTTCCTGCCGTAGCGAAATGATGGATGGTTTGGCCAAGATTTGAAATAACTTCGGTTGTGTTAGCCTGCCAGATAGGCTGCTGGCAAATATATAAGGAGCTGGGCAGCTCTATTCAAAACATTACCAGCAGAATGACCTCATCTTTCCAGTCATGTCTGAGACCACACTCAGCCTCTTCTGAAAGTTTGCCAGGGGAAGGTGCCAAAAGATGGGATTTTTTTGGGGTTGTTATTTCTTGGAGAATGAATGGAGACAACCTATTCACAGAGGCTGCTTCCCTTTCAAGGGGTTTAGTTTTCAAGGGATTACAAGTTTGAACTTAATGACTAGATGAGAGTCAGAATCTTGTAACCTAAATATTGGGTAAGTGTCCTAGAAATGAAATGCCATAAATCCCTTCACCTTTCAGCAGCATCTTCCCTCTTATTTTTCATTTGTTGCCTGCTCAGCTGACTCTTTAGCTTTAACAGTTCACTTAGTAAACAAAAACTTTCCTTTTTCCCTATGTCCATCTTCTACAGGTTTTAGATATAAAAAATCCTCCAACAACAACACCCTTTTTAATTATAAACCCCAGCATCACCGTTTGTGGAGGCAAATAAGAACAAATAAATCTGTTTTAAGCAACTCTTCACACAAAGATTATACTTGCAAGTGTGTTCTCTTCAGAACAATGCTTGGATAGCCATTTTCCAGTGGTGTATTTGCTGTGAGAAGTGCTTCCAGGGACAGTGCTTCTGTCTCTGTTGTAGTGTGTTCTGCAGAATTCTAGTGGGTACATAGAGAGGAGATGGAATTAGAAATTAATATTTTAACTTATCACCATCAGAAAAAGAATTTGTCATGGAAAAGATTGTCGTATAATTGCACTGCAATTATCTTAATGGGTGTAATCTGTCATGTCTCATTTTTTGTCCATTTTTGCACTTCTTTGAAATAGGAGCCCACACTATGCTTTTCATTATTGTCATGACAACTGTGTCAAAACATTTTCTTGAAAATTCAATCACCCTTTTACTGTCGAATCTCTGACTGCAAAAGGGGTTTGGCTCCACTGGACTTTTAAAAGAGTGTGTTCCTAAACAATAGTGTATTCATTCCTGTAATACACAACACAAATCGTGTTTCTTTATGATTTGTAGAGAATTCCCTTGCAGCAGAGAGCAATGCCGGCTCCAACAAGATCGTGTCCTATGAAATTATCCCTTTATTCTCCGTTGCTGGGTGGCACTGGAGAGATTTGAAGAGCACAGGCTTAGCTGCTTGAAGATTTAACTCGGTTCATTTTTTCTATTGAGGAGTTCACAGCTTGTTTTGAAAGTGTGAACATTTTGCTGATGAAACAGAGCCATTGAAATCTGCGTTTCTGAGAATGTTTATGTGCAAAGTGGAGTGTTTGGATGTTTCTGTGAGTGGGTGTGAAGAACAAGAATATTTTAGCTCTCAACTGGAATTAAACATATGGAGAAGACTGGGTTGCATTTTCCCAGGCTGCTGGTTTCATTTCATTTCATTTCATTTCATGTTCTGTGAGAAGAAGGTTGTTTTCCAGGGAGGGCAGGCTGCTGGTGTGAGGGGAGGTGGACTGTAAAGATGTCTGGCTTGTGAGGATGTCTGGTTAACAGCTAGTCAGCTTAAAAGACAAGGACAAGAGACGAGAGGAGTAATAAATTAAACACTCTTGATACCACAAACCCTAAGGAACAGGAGATAAGGAGACAATAACAAACATGAGAATCTTGAGGGTACAGATTAACGGGCCACTGAAGGAACCGCTGAAGCCTGGCCTTGAAGAGGTTCAACCTGAATTTTGTCACCCATAAGAAGGAGGGAAACAAGCTTATCCTAGATCTCATGGGAAAGTGCAGACTTCTAATGGGCTATCTGATGGGATGTGGGAGGCTCTGTAAAATTTACTATGGCTTTTTTGGGGGAGGATTGTGGGAACGAACAAAGCTTATGGCACGTTTAGGAAAGGGTCCAAAGGAAGGGAAAGGAAGAGATGGAGGTAGATCAGAGCAGAATGAGTGGGAAAACGGGGAAAGAGGGGAGATAAAAAGGGTCGGTCATGTGTGAAACAAGCTGCTGGCTAGTACTCTGGGGCTGGTTGCCTCAGTGTAGCCATCTTGTCATTAACCTCTTTTCTTCCCAACTGTTTTCCTATATGAATGCGCCTGATCAACAGGGAGCTTTGTGACAGAGTAGCTGGCATCCGGGAAGAGAGGCCAGGGTGCCAGCACCTCTGTGCAGAGGCTGTGGGTACAAAGGGGCCCACAGGTCTAGGGGGCAGTGACTGGAAAGACTGGGGTCAGCTGCCAGAGTGACACATTTGTGTGGGTGTGTGCCAACAGCAAGCCTCCAGCTGGAGTAGCTGGTGAGTTGGGCAAGAGGACTGTGAGCTTGACAGTCAAGGGGCTAGGGGATCTGATAGTTGGCTACTGGAAGGACTCTAAGTTTGGACCAGCTGCCAGAGCTACTTTAACAGCCAGCTCCATGGCCGTAGGGCCTTATTATCTGCTATTTTGGCTGTAGTGCATCTACACTGTCTGTAGGCTCTCTACAAAGATAAGAAGACCCGGGTGCTGGCAACCGCAGGCGGCAGTTGTGTGCATGAGGAGGTCTGGATGTCAGTAATTGATAGCATTGCTTTTCGGTAGGTTCTCAGTAGTGGTGATGTGATTTTCTAAACACACCTGTGCCCCAGGACTTGAAAACTTTCCAGAGAATAGCTGAAGCTTATGGGCAAGTGCAGCAGAGAATTCAGAACCTTCTATCTGACATGTAGGTGTGTTTGGAGGAACCCTATTCATATATTACAGTAGCACATTGATTTAATATCTTATTTGAAGTCCACCTCGTGGATCTCTGGGAATGACATAGCTTTTGCCGTAAATATGAGCAGGCTGAAAAGTTGCTCTTCTGTCTTCATTTTTATTCCTGAATGTACACTTTTGACACTTGATTTGTGATAGCTGACACCTCAAAGCTGATGTATGGCTCAAGAGTCAAGAAGCACAGGGCCAGACAGAATGAGCTAGCTGTAATCTCTCAAACCTACAATACTCTCTGACATCAAATGTGAAAATCATCAGCATGTGGATAGTGTCATACAGAAAAAAATTATATGAAAATGAAGTGGAAAATTACTGAAGTTTTGACTCAGAGGAAGTTCAGCTTTTAAACTACCTGCTAGAGATTTTTCCCTTTCTTTTCAAGGATATAAACACCAGAATTATACTTGTATATTCCATATCAGCCTTGTGTTCTATTGGTGTGAATTCTGAGGGAAGGGAAGGGAAGGGAAGGTTT